>JAQJVL010006963.1:0-26194 GCA_035578905.1 Stictocephala bisonia | reverse complement strand
TTCAAACTATACTATACTATATAGTTTGCAACTCAATAAAGACCTTTTTCATTTCATTTAAGTGGCCGAGAGCTGTAGCACTGTATGTGCTACAAAATGAAACGTGCAGTGGTTATTATAATTTTAGTTTATATATTTTTCAACGAAAGTAGGTAAACTTTACAATAATATTTGCCTCAAAGTTTGAATTTCTTAATAATTTTCATTTTTTGGGCACAGCTTCCAAAGTTTATGTAAAAGAACACATACAAACCCAAAATAAAGCAAGAACAGTTTTAAAACTAATTTTTATTCAAAAATATGATAAAAATTGTAGAGCTCAATAGTCAGTAACATGGAGGAATTAGTCAGTTAATTGATGAATGATTAAAATCAAATTATGTAAAAACAGAGCTTGCTGGGAAATCAGCCCATATTAAAGACCTTTTGATTGCATGTTATATGATTAACACATATATTAAATTAATATTGATAATTTTGTAAATTGTCAAGTAATAAAATAACTTATTATTATTATTCATCTCTAAGACGCCGATCGTAGAGATATGGGCGAATATGAGGAGTGAATGATTGTAGATGAACGAGTGTAGTCATTGTTACTATCTGAGTTCGGCTTAGCTCAGAAAGGACTATTTATTAATAGCCCAATAGCCAGGGCAACTATGGGACCTACAGTTTTACGTGGAATCCGAACCATGTAGTGTTGGTCTGATTTTCAACTAACTGACAAGTCTGACATTCAGTTCTCTCCCCTACACAACATCCGAACCTTGACTACCATTCAACACGGACACTACAGACTTCTCTAGTAGTGTCTACGTTGATGACAACCACTGAGCGGACACCGTGTTGGTATTAAGAGAACCGATCATGGAACCTATCGCCTACAATCTCCCAAACACTTTGTCCCCAAGTAGCTGAGTTACAGCACTGTGCCACCAGTGCCGACTTATGAGATGTACAACATGTACTCGGAACACCTTGGTGAACAATATAGTCAACTACAAAATATAATGCCAATAACAGTCAGTACATAAACTGTGTTGTGCTTTACATGTCAGCGGGATTGTTATGTTTGGAAATCAGCGGGATTCTGGTGACGCCCAAGGAAAGCATCGACGACATCGTGAAGGATGTGGGTAAGGTGCTGGGAGTGGAGAGGAGTGAGGGTCAGGTCGCCGCAGTGCATCGCATCCCATCGTTCAAGAAGGGCTGCATCCCGTCCATTGTAGTTTTTTTTTTTTTTTAAAGGAGAGGCCGATCTCCTCCTTAACCTTACTCTGACCATTCCCCATAGACCATTGATCTGTGCGAAGAACTTATTCAGACAGAGTAAGGGGGCGAACCTGTACAGTACAAGGTGAATATTACTGATAAATTTTCCAGTCTAGGCCGGATTCGAACCAGCGCTATCTCTAACCCAAGCTCAAAGTCCTGACGCCTTAGACCACTCGGCCACCGGCTCGCCCAGAAAGTACCGGTCTATGCCGTTCAAATTATCACAGTACAGCTGCAGAAGGATGTAATAAAGCGCAGAAGGACAATTGGATCGCAAGGTAAAAGGAAAAAGGAGGCTTAACTGCTACTGAGGTGAACTTAACATTTCATAGTCAGAGAGTTTATATCAATGACCATTTATCCCCTGAAAACAAGTTTAAGTTAAACATTTTTTTTAAGTAAAAGAGAAATGTAAAGCTGTAGGATATAAGTATGTGTGGGATGCTGTGATGGCAAATTTGTACGCAAAACTGATGGGGAAAGATGTGTGAAAGTGATCTCTTATGATGATTTTCAGAGAATTAAGTAAACAAATTAATGCTTCAGAGAATTAATGTTTTTCACTGAAATATGTATTTATGTTTACTCTCTGGGAAAATGTGAACTCTGTACGTCTATTTTAAATATTTGAGAATATGTAAATATTTAAATTTTAATTATGTTAATATTATAAATACATTTTTTCAAATTAATGACTGAAATATATAATTAGATATTTTATGAAAAATTAAATAGTGATTTCTTTTGCTGTGAGGAAGGTACTAATTGGTTATGTTTGTTATATTGTAATATTAGAAGCTTAAGATCAAATTTTAATAACGTTTAATTGGAGTTTAGTCAAATTGAAAATTATGTTTCAATTGTTATATTGAGTGAGATATGGGTTAATACTTCCGAGATTCAGCTTTATAGTGAGACCCATCCCCCCCCCACCAAAGCTGGAAAGTGTGCCAACTGGGGGATGGCTCAAAACAAGTCAAGCGATGGGATCACGGGTGGCAGTTGGAGGGTCAAAATAACACTCGGCAGCTGAGCAAAACTAATTTATTATCAAGAAAAACAAAACTGCAAAACTGGCTGGCAGAAGGCCACAATATAAATAGGCAGAAGGCCACAATATCCATTCGCACTTAAATAACTAACAAGAAACACTAAAATTCACAAGATAATACAAAAAGCTACAAAAACAACAAACTCTACAAATACCAAAATTAACAACTACATGGCCTATCTGCAGCCTAGCCTGAGACACCCAAAACGTAAGACAAATTTAATAACAACTTAAGAGGGAACATTTAGAAACAATTTAGATAACCCCAAATAACCCCGGCAATTCAGCCCACATCCCATGATTCCACCGAGGCCAGGGAGTAAGCCGGAATCCCTGGGCAGCTCCGAATTAGAAGTTAAGCAAAAGTACAATAATCCCCTTTGGGTGAACGTATAAAAATTACACAATTCAAAAAAAATATATAACACGGTACCGTTCTAGTAAAAAGTCCCTTCCAAAACACCCCTAATACATTTAACGAAAAAAATATAAATAACCATCACTAGGCCTAAACATATAAATAAATAACATACTTAACCATAGGGACCTAACAAATATAAAATCTAAAAAAATATAACAACCAAATAAACTAATTAAACTAAATAACGATAAATATTAACATCAAAAGTTCTTGGTGTATTTTAACAGTTTTTTTTCTTTTAATAAAAAATATATAAGTCCCCATGGCTGTGTTGCATAAGTCACTGTGACGTTTTAGGCCTAGGCCACATTAAATAGTTCCACAAACATTTTTTTTCTTCTTTTATATTTCACCTCCTTTTTTTTTTTTTTTGTTTTTCTTTTTATAAATAATTATATCCACATCAAAACCCCCAGCTCAGCCGCCGGGAACAAAATGGAACGCACTGACCTGAGGACAGAAGACTTCTACCCCAAAGATGTAGAGAGGGTAGCGGGCGACTCTAGGCTCCAACATGGTCCTCAGGCCAGGCTAGCAGTGAAGATGGTCGACCATCCCCGGACGGCAGGCTGAGGGTGGAAACGTCCTGCTCAAGGACCCTGGAGTTTTGGAGTCTCTAGCCGGACATGGTAGTTTCAGTAGGCAAGGAAGAAACCACAAGACGGCCAACCTGACAGACAAAGGCTGGAACACGGAACGAACGAGTCCGAGCCAACGGCCACCAAAGTAAGCAAATCGCCGGGCACGAGCGGTCTCAGGCAGCCCGGCAGACCACGACGAAAAAAACGAAATGTACCGGGTCCAACGACCCGGTACAATAGTATTGCTGGATATGAAATAATAGCTAAATGTAGCAATAATTACAGATCTGGTGGAGTCATGTGTTACGTTAAAAAAGGAATTGAATGTTCAAATATTGAGATTAATATGTTATCTGCTGGCGTTCTTTTACTTGATATCAACTGTATGCAGAACTGTTTTAAATTATTTTGTATTTATAGATTACTAAGTTTTTTGGAAAGCCAATTTATTGATGAGTTATCAGATATTTTAGAAAATATAAATGGTAATATGATTTTTATTGGAGATGTGAACATAAACCTATTGTGAAACAGCAAAGTCATAACCGAATATAATAACTTAATGATTAACAGTGGTTTTTCTGTCTTGTAAATATACCAACTAGATTAAGTGTTAGTTCGCAAACGTGCATAGATCATGTATTTATTAGAAAAAATAACGTTAATTGTTTTCTAACTGCCCATTTTGACATTGGATTAACAGACCACTGCCTATTGGGGCTCAAAATTAAGTGTAAAACCACCAGCAATACAAAACAAAATCTAGACAAAAATTTGAATATAAAAATTAACACGGATTACGATTTGGTAAAGGAAAAGTTATCATTAGTAGATTGGTCTGAATTATTATATTATAATAACATAAATATATATGTTTTAATCATTTTCATAGCATTTTAGTTGACATTTTAAATAGCTGTAGTAAATTTACTAATGTTAATAACAAACTGTGAAAAGTTAAAGTAACTAGTCCATGGATTACGGAACGTCTATTAAGTAAAATTGTAATAGACTAAAAATGTATCGAACCTATAAAAAATACCCTATGATGTTTGTTACAGGAACTTTTATTATAAATACTGCCAGAACCTAAAAAAAGAAATAACTTTAGTAAAAAATAATTACTTAGCAAATAAGATAAATGAATATAATAATGACATTGGACAGCAATGGAGAGTGGTAAACGGAGTCAAAAACCAGATTGTTGATAAGATTGAATTAGATAGCGGTGAGATGATAACCAAGCCTTCGCTTGTGGCAGAACACATTAACAACTACCTTATCAGTAGTCAGTCAGCTGTTGTCAGCCCCGCTTTTACCACTCCAGTGCCTAATCATTACAATATGCATTCTTTCTTTATCTCACCAGTAACTGAATACGAGGTAATAAATATTATCCAACAGTTAAAAAATAAAAGGTCATCAGGCTTTGATCATTTTACTACAATGCTAATCAAACATATTGTTCATATTATCACACCAATTTTGACCCACATTATTAATTTAAGTTTTAGTAAGGTGACATTTCCTGAAATTCTCAAATCAAGTATTATCATACCTCTTCGAAAAAAAAGAGAATACTATATTTTGAAACAATCTAAAACCAATTAGTCTTTTGTCAATTGCTTCCAAAATTATAGAAAAGGCCATGAAAATTAATTTAGTAAAGTACTTAGAAACTAAAGGGTTACTCAGTAATAAGCAGTATGGTTTTAGAAAAGGGAAATCAACTGAAGAGGCATGATTCATGTTACCGACAACATTTATGAAAGCTTAAACAAAAATAATAAAACCACCGGACTTTTTATTGAATTTAAAAAAGCTTTCGACCTTGTTAATCATGAAGTTTTGTTGCTAAGTTTGGAAGGTGTAGGAATAAGGGGTAGGGCACTTGACTGGTTCAGGAGCTTTCTTACTGGTAGATCTCAACAGGTGAAGGTGGGTGAAGTTTTGAGCACACCATTACCAGTTACTGTAGGTGTTCCTCAGGGGTCATCAGTATTGTCCGCTACATTATTTGTAATTTTTATTAATAATTTGTTATAATTAGATTTTCATGAACATTTAACTGCATTTGCCGATGATATTGCTTTCTTCTACTCAAATAAAACGTATCCTTAGAAGCAGAAATATTTAATGGGTAAGTTACGAGTTTGGTGTCACCACAGTAGAATAGAAGTAAATATGAAAAAAAAACAAAATATATCAATTTTGGTTATAAAGGGTTCGATTTTCCAACTATTTGAAATACCATTTAATTGATTGTACAGACACAAATAATTGTAACTGCGAAGAAATAAAAAAGGTAACTATTTTTAAATATCTGGGAATAATTTTAGATGAGAAACTAAATTGGGAAAAACAAACTTTGGAAATACACAATAAAATACAATTGTCCATAAGATCATTTTACTATCTTAAAAACTTCTGTGACGAAAATTTGTTATGTTCTTTATATCATGCTTTAATACAATCACGATTACAGTATGGGGTAACTTCCTTCCAATTATGTATTCGAGAATTAGGTGTCAAGGTGTTGGAATGTGTGAAAATATGCATTGCATTGGCTTTGGTAAATCTCGCAATACTTTCAAGAATTATGTCATCAAGCAAAAAATTGAAAAAATCAATGGGCTTGCCTTGACCAGGTAATGGAATTAAAAATTTTTCTTCCTTTACAAACTCTATTTGTCTTAATCCCGATGCATTTATTGACCAGATAGGGGGATTGGCATCTAAATCTATTTCATCATCAGAATCTGTCAAAAAATACTCATCGTCAGTATGCCCATGCACATCCTCCGATGAATCTGAAGCTCCTTCTTCATCCTCAAAAGGGTCTGGGGACCGTTGGCGTCGTGTGCCACATATAGTTTGGGAAGTAGACGCCATTATTTAACAATAAAACATACTTATATAACAAACAATTACACTAAACATAAGTAAAAAGTGAGTAAAAATCTACCAGAAGCAGTAACAGAACCGATAAAGATAATCGAGAACGGTTTGCGCAAAAAGACAGCCACTATACTTCACGAAACACGGACAACGTAGCTCCCGGCTACACCAGAGTGCTGCCGCACAAGGACTAATTTAGTTTGGCATGGCGCCGTTACCACCCGGGCGGCGCACAGCCACCGGCGTATTCTGGCACTACCGCCTGGGCGGTGACCCGCAGCGAACGTGTTAAATTATTCTACCAAAGGAGTGGGAATAAAAACACTGAAGAGTCTTCGTACTGTACTAGAAATGTTACTACAAATATTTTACACGCTCCAAAGGTGAATAAAGCATTTTTTAGACACTCCTTTAGGTATAAAGGCCCAACACTTTTTAATAGTCTACAAGCTAATATCAAGGAATGTAATTTAATGAAGACTTTTACGCCTAAATTAGTAAGTTGGCTGTTTACCCAGTCAGATTTAAGCTGGTTGAATAATATTTTAGGGTTGCTTTATAAAATTGTAGATATCTATTTTTCTCGTATATAGTCACATTAGTCACTTCAAAGTTTTGTTTTCCTTTGTAATATATATTCAATATTTTGTGTGTTCTGTTTTTTCCTTTGCTATTATGTAAGCTATAAACAAAAAGTACGTATAAAAATAAAATTAAGCAGAATTGTATTTTAGTTTATGTAAGCAGTTTGTATTATAAATTTATAAGTGTTTATTTTGATTTATTGTTCTGATGATAATTGCAGCAGATACCGTGGGGTTTGGCACACAAAAATTGTTTCAAGCGGCTAGACTGTTTATGTTGTACATATCATAATAATAGATAATGAAACTGGCACGCTACAGGAAACTGTGACCAGTAATATTCCTAAGTTGTACTATGTTTTATGATTATTTTAAACATTTATTGAAGCAATATATCGTTTATTCATCATTTATTCATATTACATATTTTTCAAATCAATTTAAGATATCCATATATTCCAAGTTCCATTGAATTGATCGGGGTCTGCTGCAGGATCTAAGAACAAAGAAATGTCAGGGACAAGTCCTGTTTTGTATGTGTTTAAAACCGTTTCAAAATGAGCAGTCAGTAAAGGATACTTGCTGGCGATATTAATCTGCTCACAGGGGTCACGAATGATGTCGAACAAGCAGGTGTTATTGTCACAATCAAGAGGATCAAAACTGCCTTCACATGCAACAGTTGCTTCTTGTCTGAGCGTTAAAATCTTATTCTTCAGGTTTGGAAAACTGGTGGTGTCTTGAACTGCTATCCAGGCTTTTGAAGATATTATATTTTCTTGATTATAACTAGGCATTTTATTTGAAAATATTGTCTCTAGGTTTAAAAAGGTGCTCTTTGCTTCATTTGAATGTGGGAAAGGTGTTGCACCTGAAATGTAATTGGCAAAGTAAATACAGTAAGAGAATGTGATATTATTACAAAGCATACTACTACTAGTGCCCTGGAAAAATACTATTACATTCAAGGCATTCTAAAACAAGCAGTCTAAGACAACCAAGAATATCTACTGGCCCTCCCCCTCCCCTTAGTTTTGATAGATATTTGGCTGTATATCAAAACTGCTCTATCCTATCATTATTCAGCTCTTGCGAAATACAGACAAGTTACTTATGAAATCTTGGAGAGACGACCAATAAGTAAAATGTAACAGCCTTTTAAAGAGTAATTATGAGATGAGTTGGCAGGGCCATTTTTAACCCAGTGTACAAGGCACTTCTTGAGCCCTTCCCCCCATTCAGTTTCAGGAAGTATTTTTCTCTTAACTTTCTTTTCCTTTGTTTTTGCTCTTACTATGGACCTACTGTGTCCCAGACAGGCAACCAGCAGTCATAATGTAAGGAAAATCGTTTGGCCACTCTTGTTAATTTCTTATTCTAACAATGTCTTGCTGGGAATCAACACATAGGCATTCACCTAGTTTCAGTCTTTTTTTGTGCCCTCAAATTTGTTTTCCCCAATCTTTAGTGCTATAGGAACATACCTAAGAGGATAACCAACCTGTGAGTGAATAGATGAAATGCTCATGATTTGTTCCAATCATTTCATATGTTTTACATATTTTGGTGATAATAAACTTCCAGTCCTCAATTAATAACTAATTTAACTTCATTAAATATACATGCAAATAAAGAAGCTTAAATTAGTAAGGCTTTCTCTAAGAAAGCCATGTCATGGAAGTGTATACAAACAAAATACATGAGAAATGTTGCAGTAACTAATATATTGGAGAAGGATTGTAATATCAAATATATTAGTTGAACTATATTGAATATATATTGAACTAAATATTTAACTATATAAAGTAAATAACATAATAAATAACTTGCTTTTCTATATTGATAAATTTGTTAGAAATGTCCAATACTTCAAGTGTTTTTAAAACTAACACAAACGTTTGCTTTTCTATGTTCCTAGTATATTTGGATTTTTGTTATTGTTCAAGATATATCCACTATTCAACAGTGTGATTATTAGACTCGTTAAAAGACTATAATCATGAAGAGTTTTGATTATTTTAATTTGTTTTATGTCTATTAATTAATGTCAGATTACTAATCAGGATTGGACCAAAACCTGAGTACTATTGAACGAACGATTAATTAAATTTTTTATACATAGTATTTTTTCTTAATTTTTTTTCATCCATATCTATATATATAAAAGGCAAAGTCCTCACTGATTGACTCGCTCATCATTAATTCTCCAACTTCCCATGTAGGTATAGAGCTGAAATGTTGTACACTGTTTCTTTAGAACTTAAATAGGACAACTAAAGTATTTTCATCTTGATAAAGTACTCATAAGGGGTATAAAGCACCCTTAAAAGATTGGTCCATAAGGATAACATTGGGTTGATTTTAGTAAATTAATAACAGCTGTTTTGTAAATAAATAAACATGTCTATTTTGAATGTTTGACATTATACTATTTAATATTTTACTATGAGTTTAATCTTCAGCTGTTAAACAAAAATAAATGAAATGAACACTCTTGAAATAGGCTAAATAGGTGGCAAAGCAATTAGTGTGAGTGAGATACTATACCGAAATGTAATATTGTAATTTTACGTTATATAGTTAATATACCGATTTTTGTATTGAATAGTTACATGCCGAGGCCGAAGGCCGAGGTGTATCGAGCGTAGCGAGCGTCGGGGTTGGCACGCGAAGCGTGCAGGGGTGTCCCCTAGTTAGATATATAATTTTAAGGCATGAGCTTTTTTACATTTGAGTTTGATTTTAAACTTTTGTAAGTTTACATCAAATTCATATTCAAATCTAAAAACTAAACCAAGTCCTAAAGGGCAAATTCAGATTGAGTCAACTTTTAATTTATACAAAATTAAAGCTATTTACCTTTAATGTATTTAAATGAATCAGTTATCAATCCATGCATGTCAGAATGCTCAAAAATATCAAGAACAATGTCATCTCGGGAGCTTGAAAGATTCATTGATATTGCTTGCCATTGGTTTATTCCATCTATTTCTAATGATTCAACATCATAGCCTGGAAAAAATAATTTTTAATATTGACAAATGTCATTATTAGTGTTTAACATTTTACATGAAAAAATCTACAAGCTGAAAACGATTAGCTTGAAAATTAGCTTCAGAACCAATTAGAACTGATAAATAATTTGTTTTTTGAATAATCCTAAAAATAAATAACAATATTATGTAGACTATAACAATGTAAAGCTATTGCTGCTATCAATTGATTCGTCCAAGAGGTCTTTTAGGTCATCGAACAAAAATCAATAAACAGTAATCTATCAATGCACTTAATACATGCTTAAATAATGTTGACATTTTTACATATGGAGGATCTATCTACATTTAGCCGTTCTATATTTCCTAAGAATATATATTTTATTCTCAGGAAAACTTATGTCAAACTATAATTCTTATTTTTCATTATATATTTGTTATTTAGCATGATTTTACAACATTTTTATGTGTTGCAATACACCAAACATAATTTGAAAACCATTTTTTCTACAACAATTATTTCTTGAAATACTGTAGAAAAACTACCTTTGCAGTGAATCGTGTTTAGTAGCCACTAGGCAACTACAATAAAAGCAATGACTAACCACAAAATACAAATTAGCATACGTTTTCACACTAAAAACTCCTGGCAGGCCATCTAGGAGGCCAAGCATAAGATTAGGGAAGTAATGATCTTTTTAGAGTAGACTATATAGGATTTTGTTAGGTTTGTTTAAGTAAGAAAAGTGTTTTTTTTACAGAAAAAAATAATTTTAGCACAAAACCAATTATATATTTTAAAAATGTTCTCTATAACTTTAAAAAATGTTGACAAAGATATAGGTCTAAAATTTTGCAGTTCATGTTTGTTACATTTTTTTATAAAGGCAAGATAAACACTTATCTTCTTCGTTATTTTATGTGGCCATCGTTATTGTTACAATGTTAAGCCATGATCCACCAATTAACAACTGTCAATTCTTTCCAATTTTATTAATTATTTTTGTAACACATTTAACATCAAATAGGTTGGCAAATAACTAAAAAATATGTTGATATTTCCAACAATAGTAAACACTTAAGGTAAATTACCCACATATCTGCAGTTCAAGGCGTCTAACGTATATGGGGTACAAGGCAGTACATATTTTGGGTGGGTAGACGGCTTGTCTGATTGAACACTGAAAGTGAATCAGTATTTTTACATTAGTAAGCCATTACATAATGTTATGTCAAACAGCTCTGAAGGGCTAAGCAATATCATTAATATGAGTTTTAGCTGAATGAAGCCATAAGATTGAATAAATGAAAGAAGCAGGTGATCAATATGTTAAACTCTTGACATAAGACAAACTATATTCAACAGAGATAAATAATATTTAAACAAACTGTAAAGAAGTAGGGTTTGACCTTATGTAGAAAGAAGTAGGGTTTGACCTTATGTAGAAAGAAGTAGGGTTTCACCTATTCCTCTACGTAAAATAGGAATAGAAATGTAATTTTAAATTAGGTTCCTATTCTAATATATAAATTAGGACCATGTTTTGAACAAGTTTGTACAGCGTTGAAAATTTATATTCAAAAATTTACAAATCAGTAAATACTTGTACATTTTGAAGTAAAAGTATTACTGCTGATTCCTACAGCAGTATGTACTTGTACATTTATAAGTAAAAGTATATTACTGCTGATCCCTAGATCAGCAAAGCCTTTAATTTACCGATCCAGGGATAAATATTTTTTATATCTTACATTTTATGGAACACAATAATAAGATAATTACATTGATTTCTTATTTGAGGAACACCATTGCTTACCTGCAGCAGCTAACAAGGTAGGGAGCCAATCTGTCATATGCATCAAGCCGTTACTTACTCTATGTGGTTCTTGTATAAGAGGACTCCAAATAATTGCAGTTGTCCTTACTGCTCCTTCCCAGAGAGTTGCTTTATCCTGTAAAAATTAAAATAAAGTAATTGAAATTATGTCTCATTATCATTGTACAACATATTAAAGATTGGTAATTTGAAACAAAACTTAACTATATAGTATAGTCGGTGAGTCACGAGAAGTCCTCTGAACTTCGTGCCTCTCTGGTATTGAAGGTGCTGATTTCCATTGAAACAGCACAAGTAATGTAGTGTACCTGTTGTAATTACTAATTATGATATGTACACTACATGATTTGTGCTGTTTCAATGGAAATCAGTGCCTTCAATATCAGAGAGGCATGAAGTTCAGAGGACTTCTCGTGACTTGCCGACTATATGAGACAAGAACAATCAATTTAAGGGGATGTCTGTCTACCTTTATAATAAATTGCTATATTTAAAAAAAATTATATATTCGTTAATCATATGTATTAAAAAAGGTAATTAAACAATGTTTTGGGTATTTCCACCCCTTATTGTTTTCATCCTCTTAACAGGGGTTGATTTTTGTTTATAACAAGGTTCAAGAAAAACATCGGACAGTTTAGTATTAAAAAAACTTAAATAAAACTAAAATGTCATATTTTTGGGTGGAGTATACCATTAAGATTGGGATCGGATTGAAAGACTTGTTATAAAGTAATTTTTTCTCGCCTCAATGGCAATTTTTAGTTTGAATTCAAATTTTTTGTAGGGCAGTAGTGCAAATACATTTCGCTAAATTTATTTGGACTTTCACCTGACATCCTGCATTGTAGTCAGGAGCAATATCAACTACTGTTGCGCAGAAATATGTGCACCCGAGTTTGAAGGTTGTTTTCTAAAGAACTAAAAGACCTACGAAAACTCTAATCATACCATTGGTTTCCTCGTTTAATTTTGCATTATGACATGAATTTCAAAATTTTATTTTAAGTTCTAATATTTTTAACTCAGAACAACAAAAGTACCAGAATTTTAACTAGTTTTCACTGTACATCAAATTTACACTGTTATTACTAAAAAATCTGTTCATGCAGCGCATTTGTATTTTAAAATGTGGTTGATAGTAATGTTTTCTATAAGTTGTATAAATTTTAGAAATTTATAATTTCACAAAAGAAGTCTTATCAATTTTATGAAACATTGTTTTCTTGGCTTCTAGAGGTCTTAAAATTAATTATTTGGTCGTGTTGTAATCCTTATTACATATATAGTTACGATACATAATTTTCATATGTCTATTTGCAGTTATTTTATATTGATTTGAATCAATTAAATTTATCAATTTAAAGTTATTTTTTATTGATTTAAATCGAATTAAAATCACTGCATCTTTTTAGACATATGAAAGTGATGTATCGTAACTCTATATGTAATAAGGATTACAACAAGACCAAGTAATTAATTTTACAACCTCTAGAAGCCAAGAAAATAATGTTTCATATAGTTGATTGGATTTTTTTTCTTGAAATTATAAAATTTCAAAATTTATAACAATTATAGGGAACATTCCTGTCAACCAGATATTAAAATACAAATGTGCTAATGTGCTACTACACGAACGGGTTTTTGAATAGTAACGGTGTGAATTTGATGTACTGTGAAAACTAGTGAAAATTTCAATACTTTTTTGTTCCAACGAAGATTGAAATTATTAGAACTTATTAGAAAATGTTGAAACTCATATTTCATTCTGCAAAATTGAACAAGGAAAACAATGGTATGATTGGAGTTTTCATAGGTCTCTTAGTTTCCTAGAAAACAACCTTCAAACTCGGGTGCACATAATTTCTGCGCCGACAGTAGAGCAAAAGCCATAAATTGATTGAATTTTGTAGATACATTTATATTGCCTTGCCTTTTACTTAATTAAACTTTAATCTTGCAGACTTACAAGTGACAGAACTTAACATAAATGATTCAGAATATCTTAAAACCTATAAGATAATTTCAATGCTTTCAAAAGCAGAAGTATATTCACTATTACTGCAGTGACTATGTAGTGAAAGAAAACCTTAAGAATTGTCTAGGCTTTATTCATCTAAGAACTAGACTAACATTTGTTTACAAGAAAATAGTGAATGTAAATATTAAGTTCAGCATTATTGTGAAGATTTAAAAACAGCTGACTTGCTTAGCAAAATATTACAGAGTAATTATATTTTCATCACATTCTTCCTCCCTAAATTTTCAATCAAAGTCTTGGAGGTAGGCAGGAGATCTCCTTTGACTTTGAGATCGTCTAGGTAAGGGTGGTGACCTATCATGTATTTCCTGGTTAGCTTCTGCGCCTTCAAAGTTGGCTTCTTCTTGTGGACTAGGTTCAGGTGGACTAGTTGGTGGTTCGATGCTTTCATTATTTGTGATGTCTTGTGATGATTGACTTCTGTTAAAAAGTGGTCCATCAGTTAAGCTGTCCCAATAGTCTCCTCGCGGTGCTAATTGACGAAGGGATACGGTTTCTTCCTGGCCATTTTGTAGTCGCACTACAGCATAGTTTGGGTTTGCCTCTACAAGGTCTACCTCGTGAACAAGAGGATCGTATTTACTCTGTCTGACGTTTTGTTTCATGAGCACTTTTCCTGGAGTCATGAGCCATGTTGGCATGGAAAGTCCATTAGTTGATTTTCTTCTATGAATAAACATGCGCTCATGTGGAGTTTCGTTGTTTGCAGTGCATAAAAGTGACCTTACACAGTGCAAAGAATCATTTAAAACACTTTCCCATTGGTGTATTTGCATTTGTCTGCTTTTTATGTTGAGAGAGATTGTTCTCCAGAGAGTTCCATTTAGTCGCTCGATCTGACCGTTGCCTTGAGGATTATATGTCGTGGTTCGACTCGTAGCTACACCTCTTGAATGGAGAAATGTTTTTAATTCGTGAGACATGAATGAGGTTCCTCTGTCTGAGTGGATGTATGTTGGAGTGCCGAATAGATTGAATAGATCACAGAACTTTTGTATCACGGTTCTAGCAGTCAAGTCTGGACATGCATAAGCAAATGGAAAACGTGAGTATTCGTCTACTATCGTTAGTAAGTATTTGTTTCTTGTTTGGGATGGCAAGGGCCCTTTGAAATCCACATTAAGTCTTTCAAACGGTGAGGTAGCTTTTATTAAGTGCATTTCTTGTGGCTTGTAGAAACGAGGTTTTAGCTCAGCACATACTGGACAGGAGGCAGTCATCTTCTTTATTTCTTCTATAGAAAATGGCAAGTTGCGGCTCTTGATCCAGTGAGACATTCTGGTTACTCCTGGATGTCCAATGTTTGAATGTAGAGTGTAAAGTTTGTCAGTTCCAGTAGCACCACATACTCTTGAAAGTGCATCAGCCACATCATTATGTTTGCCTGGACGGTAAACAATATCATAGCTGAAGCATGACAGTTCTAGCCGCCAACGGAGTATCTTTTCGTTTTTGATTTTGCTGGTGTGTTGTTGATCAAACATAAAGGTTACAGACTTGATCAGTGATTAATTTGAAATGGCGCCCAACAAGAAAATGTCTCCATTTTCTCAAAGATTTGACTATTGCGTATGCCTCTTTTTCTACAGAAGAGTGTCGCATCTCACTGGGGGAAAGGGTTCGAGAAAAAAATGCAACTGGGCGTTCTGACTGTGAAAGAGTGGCAGCGATGCTATGTTCCGATCCATCAGTCTCAACTACAAATGGGACATCTTCAGCGATCGATAACAACGCAGATTTGGCAATTTCTTCTTTCATGACTTTAAAATCTGAGATAGCTTTTGATGAGAGTGGAAAGGTCCTGGTAGAAACCAAGCTTTGAACCTTTTGAGAATAGTTTGATATCCACTTTGAGTAATGGGACAACATTCCCACAGTTCTTTTTAGAGATGCTGAGTCAGAAGGAAGGGGGAGGTTCATCAGAGGCTTCAGTTGTTCTTCATCAGGCTTGATAGTTTTGTTTTCAATTGTATATCCTAAGAGTTGGATTGATTTTAGGGAGTATTTACTCTTCTTCTCATTGATGGTAAGATTGTATTTCTTAACTGCTGCAAGAAACTCTGAAAGATTTCTGTCATGTTCAGTCTGGTTGTTCCCGCAGATAGTTATGTCATCCAGATATGCATATACACCTTGGAGTTCTTCAACCTTTATGATACTATCGATGACTCTCTGGAAGCAGGCCACACCATTTGTTACTCCAAATGGCACTCGGCAAAACTGATAGAGACGTCCAGCAGCTTCAAAGGCTGTGTATTGCTTCTCTTCTTCTCGTAACGGAATCTGGTGGTATGCACTTGACAAATCGATTGTACTGAACACAGAGTGGCGAGATACTTGAGATACAATGTTTTCTATGTTCGGTAAAGGGTAGGCATCAAGTAAGGTAAACCGATTTATAGTTTGAGAATAGTCTATTACCATTCGCTTTTTGTGATTTTCGTTAGATGTAACCAAGGCCTGTGCTCGCCAAGGAGAATGACTTTCTTCTATTACTCCTTCAGCTAGTAATCTGTTCACCTCATCATTGATAAATGCTCTGTCAACCATGGAGTATTTTCGGGACTTTGTTACTACTGGTCTGACATTGTTTGTTAAGTTTTGAAATAAAGGCAGAGGTTCAATATTTACCTGGGCTAAAGCACAAACACTCAATGGAGTTTTTGATCCACCAAAGTTGACTTGGATTTGAGAGTGTTGTTTCAATAAATCATGGCCAATAATCATGTCTGCACACAAGTCAGTGAGAACAGCTAGTTTTGATTGAGCGTATGAATGTTCTTGAAGATTCAAATCAACAATGCAATGACCGACAATACTAGAGGATAAGGCAGTTAAAGCCATCGAAACCTTACCTTTACCCGGAATAAATTTTATTCGGTTTTTGTACAAGAAAGATACAAAAGGTTTTTGTACAACAAAACTTTGTGAACTGCCTGTATCGATTAATCCATCAGCTTCAATACCATTGATGAGTACTTTAACAATAGCCTTTTTAAGACAAGAAGGTGCTGCTGCAGATATTGAGGCTACAAGTTCATCGTTTTGTGATACAGTTAGTGAGTTTACAGAATTGTTTTTATGTTTAGACTTACAAACCTTCCCATAGTGACCTTTCTTTGAGCACATTTTACAAATGGCATCCTTAGCTGGGCAATGGAATCTTTGATGTCTTGGTCCAACACAGAAGTAACATTTGGCTGTTGTAGACGCAGTAAGTTCTTGATCTGTATGACTGTTACCTTGAATTTGAGTTTTAAGTACAGGAGGGTTTGGAGTTGTAGCATTCAGAGTATATTGACATGGAGTGTAACAAGCAGCTTGATTCTGAGCAGCTTCTAAAGCTCTAGCTTGAGTAAACGCTTCTTCCAACGTTAGAGAATTATTCTCAAGCAGGCGTTGTCGAATGATTGGAGAGACTAGCCCGTTGATGAATGCATCTCTAATGAAGTTGTTTTTGTGTTGTTCAGCTGTCACAGCGGCAAATTGGCATTCCTTGCTCAGTACCTTTAGTGCGAGTAGGTATTGGTTTACTGATTCACCTTGTTGCTTACGTGAGGCCAGTTGGTATCTTGAAAATATTTCACTTGTTGGTTTGATATAAATGTCATTGAGTGTTTTTATAGCATCCTCAAAGGTAGTAGATTCAGAAAAATAATCAAACACTGGTTGTGAAACAAGATTGATTAAAAGATTTAACTTGTCTTCTGATGAAAGTTCTTCTTTTGTAGTTATTTTAGCAAGAAAGCTCTCAAACGTTTTCCTCCAATGTTTCCAGAGTTGAGTTGAGTTTTCTGTGTTGGGATCAGTTTCAAATCGTGTTGGTTTTAAATAACTTTCCATGTTTGTTTTTGAAATTTGTTAATGATGGAGTATCAGATGAGGGAGACAAAGGTAGTTGGACATTTGCCATCATTACGTGAAAAATAACAATCACGACGTTTCGACTTGGTAAAACCCAAACCTTTTTCAAGTGCTAAAAACTAAATTAGATCTACACAAACATGTTATAAAACTACGTTCTTAAACTAATAAACTTATAAGTTTATAACTTATAAACTTATAATAAACTAATAAACTACGTTCTTAAACTTATAAGTTATTAGTTTAAGAACGTAGTTTTATAACATGTTTGTGTAGATGTAATTTAGTTTTTAGCACTTGAAAAAGGTTTGGGTTTTACCAAATCGAAACGTCGTGATTGTTATTTTTCACGTAATGATGGCAAATGTCCAACTACCTTTGTCTCCCTCAACTTTCCATGATAAAATATTAAACACAAACAAAATAAACAATAGAAAAATAAAACTTTAGATGAATAAATTGTAGTGAAAGAAAACCTTAAGAATTGTCTAGGCTTTATTCATCTAAGAACTAGACTAACATTTGTTTACAAGAAAATAGTGAATGTAAATATTAAGTTCAGCATTATTGTGAAGATTTAAAAACAGCTGACTTGCTTAACAAAATATTACAGAGTAATTATATTTTCATCACAGACTATTTATAAATTTAGCATCTTTTAGGATGTTGTTGAGCATAAATACAATTAATTTAGATTCAGATTTGAGACGTTTATACAGCTTGTAGGTATTTTAAGGTAAATAAGATTGATTACTTAAATGTGAATAACCTTTTTATTCTGGTTTCTAACTATGTTTGGCATATGTTCAGAAAGGGCAATTTATTAATAATCTAATGGGCAACCAAGGAACTGCAGCTTCACATAGAGTCTTAACCATGTAATGTAGATCTGATTCTCAGCTAACTGACAAGCCTGACACTCGGTTCTCTTCCCCACACAACATCTAAACCTTGGCCACCATCCAACAAGGATACCCCTCATTTCTCTAGTCTAGTAATGTCCATGCAGATGGCAACCATTGAGTGGACACCCTGTTGGTATTAAGAGGACTAAGAGAAGAACTTATTGTCTACAATCTCCACAACACTTTGTTCTCAAATAGCTAAGTTACATCATGACACTACCAGTGGCAACAATGAACACCTACACTGCCTGAAAGTTACCAAATCAATCTTTTATGTTCAAAAGTCACCTATGAAAGTCAGCTGTTGTATTAAAAACAAAGCCTACATTGTATAAGAGTGCTTTTACCGACAAGCCTGATACTCGGCTCCATACAACATTCAATCCTGGCCACCATCCAACACGAACACCCCAGACTTCTCTAGTAGTGTCCATGCCCATGGCAACCATTGAGTGAACGTCCTGTTGGTATTAAGAGGACCAAGAACAGAACTTATCGCCTACAATCTCCAAACCTCCTAGACTATCTTGAGGATCCATTACACAAGTTCTATATATTGTGAGCTCATTTTGTTGCTAAGTATTGTGCTCCCTTGTTGCTTAATAATATACATGTTCGAGAGGTCGGCACGGAGCTTAAGAGGTCTTAAGGTCAGGCAACTGAACTTTTAAGCAACACATCCAACCAACAGTGCTGAGAAACAGCTCCTCCTGAGTTAAGACTCAAAGAAGTGCTTTTGAGAGAATTTAGTAAGATAATCTTCAATGACAGCGCCATGTATCCTTATTTTGTACGTATTGACAGTCTAACCTGCATGAAAAAGCAAATGATGATAAAAAAGAGTTTGAATTTAGATTTGTGATGAAAGATTTGTTATTAATTTTTCCTTTTCTTCAACATTAGTTAGTACTTAAGACTATTATATTAGAAGAAGATAAAAGTTTTATTGTTTATTTATCTTTTAAGTTTTACAATGAAATAAATAATTATGCTCAAATATTTACAAAACTGTAGGGTTATTGAAACTCACTACTCACACCTCTGAAGGGATAGTTAGAGCCCCAGTTTCTGAAACCACCCAAGTTTGGAGCACCATTGTCAGAAGCAAACACCACTATTGAATCCTTCAACATGTTCTTTTTCCGCAAGGCTTCCAAAACATCACCAACAGACTGGTCCAGTTTGGAAACCATTGCTAGAATAAGAGATTCAGTTATTTTTTTTACTGTTAATAAAAGATAACAAATAAACTTATGCTGATACTATTTCATTTACGAGTTTGTTTCATTCAATCATACAAAGCAAGTATTTTTTTTGACGGCCTTTATTTTTATAAATATTGACAATCTCAAGATTATTAAAGGTTCCTTCTTTTTTTAACCATATTGTAATATATTTAAAAAGAATGCATATTTTATGACCTCTTGCACACAAACAATATAGGTTAATGACGTACATAAATTATAAACTTTAACATTAGTCTCTTATACACACTACTCTCTGTCACCCATAAATTCAAAATGCAATGTATCCTTAATCAGTTCTGATATCTAATGTAATCTAGTACTAAAACAATTACCTGCATACGTTCTTCTGTTAGGATTACTAATGTAACCAAACTTGTTTATTATTTCTTGTGGAGCTTCAAGTATCTTGCCTTGGTTCCCGGCATGTGCAGCTAAATGAGCCATGTAAAGGAAAATTGGTGTGTCAGTTGGGTGATCTTGTATTATATGGACAGCTTCTTTGGTGAACAGGTCTGTTGCATATTCACCAACTACATCCCATGCTGAATCAAAGCCCCTTCTCAAGTCATGACCACTAAATATTGATCCATTTTCCTTTATGCGCTTCTAAGATCAAAAACAATATTACATTATAGTAGTTTCAATGAATAAATTTCCCTCTTATTAGTTATTATTACATTTTGTAGTTCCAGAGTTTTACTAATATTTAGTTAAGCTAACTATTGATTGAACAATTTTTTTGTTAGATTATAAGAAATTTGCGTTCATTGTAATAAACTGTATATAGTAATATAATGATCTTTTTTTTCACTGATATCTTTACATTGATAGAGCAGTAAAATAGTTTGTATATTTTACTACAAAAGAAAGATCAAATCAACCTAAGTGTGAGGTAGATTGATTTTATACCTAAATAGACCAAATATATTTACATTTTGAATACACATTTTTAAAACTTGTATTGTTCATTTGAAAAACACATTCAATGTTTATATAATTTCTTGGATATCGTTTGTTGGATATTTCCAATCGCTTCATTTGTTAAAAACCACATACAGTTTCAGGAGGTACTAATCTAATATACAAACACAATATGCAGTGTTTCTTCACAAACAATCATAAAGAGCCTTGCATCCATCACAATGAACTGCTCAGAAATGTCTAACAAATCAAAGCCATAAATGATCCAATTATCTTCTTATTAAATAATCAAATTTATGATAGTTTGTTACAAATTAGGGATAGTCGATGTCTATCTAGTTTTTAAATTTGTAAAGCACAAGAATTGTTGATTATTTTTTAATCTAATCGAATGCTTCTATGTCAGGATCTATTATAATGATGTGTAAGGAATATTTTTAGTTTTATGAGTAAAATAGATAGGTCTAATAAAAATTTGATTCAGAAAATTATGGGAAGATACTGAGTGGAAAAGGAGTATGAATTTGTAATTATTTGTATGGTAATTCATGCAGTTTTAATGGTTGATTTACGCGGTGGGACTAATTTTTGTACAGGTCACTAATGGTATTGAATAATTGAGTTTGTAAATAGTGTTAATGGAAGCTAGTGGGTTATCTTCTTATGTGCCTTTTGTTTGAGTACACATGACTTATTTTTTTGATATATGTTTTCCTCTCTCTACCATCACTTCTATTTATCAAAATAAGTCATTTGAGCCCCGGACAGATAATTAATTTTTACTTACGTGTATCAGTAAATCTGTTTAAAATGTGAGAACTGGACAGAGCATTTTTTATCGAGCAATCAATCCATCATCAGGTCTTCTGTTTCATCTCTATTAAGTTGAAACATCACAATAAAACATACGACACTTGTACAATATCAATATATAACAAGGTTTACACACATCAGTGATTATATTAAAATGTGGCTTTTTCATTTGTTTAGTTTTAATATAATCGTTGACATGTATGAACCTTGTTATATTCTGTACCGAGTGCAACAATACGGGCAGATACAAAGGTCAGGTAAAGAGGAGAGTGATGACGGCACAAGCACCCAAAAGTTTTAAATGTAACGGTTTGAGGACGCAGAGCTGAGACAGATTCTGAGGCAGGTTGATCGTCAATACCATGATCGTCAATACCATGATCGTCAATACCATGATCGTCAATACCATGATTGTCAATACCATGATCGTCAATACCATGATCGTCAATACCATGATCGTCAATACCATGATCGTCAATACCATGATCGGAAAATAAATAAACTTTTCATTAGTGTGAAGCCTAAATTAGATTCAATCTTTATTATAAAACTAAATGCGAAAACTCTAAAAGAGTTAATTCACACCGTATGTAGCAATTTGTATTTAAAGAATACTTAAGTAATTAAATATGTAGGCAGTTGTGTAACAACACAAAATTGTATAATTAAATTTTGTGACAATCAAAATTAAACTGAGCCGATCCCACAATTCATTACCAGCTCTCATTCTGTAAATATATATTTAGTGTCCACTGTATATGTATGTAAGTATCTGTTTGTCTTATGTGTTGTAATTGTATAATTATTATATGTTCGTCATTCTGACCAATATTCATGTAGCATGTAGCTTGATTGATTAGTCAGGTTGTGACAAGGTATTCATGTCTTGGTGGTAAGATTTTGTATAATTTATTCAAATGTAATATATACCTTTATATATACCTTTAATATATAGCTTTAAATATACCTAATCGTGACTTTACTGGAAAATACTATATGATAGTTCAATCAAAATTAACATAAAATGTCTTTAGTGTTTTAAATTGTTGTCATAAGATCTGTAATTGTGTTGATGAGGAGAATCAGTTCACTATATATCAGTGTAATAAAAAATAAGTTAACATCAAGTAGATGGAGTTCAAGTTTGCATTTAATATCTGTAATGATGTTGGTAACAGTTGTATTAATTAAAACCTAAGTCTGATAACGAGTAGATTCAGAAAAATTATTTTAAAAAAACTGATAACGATTACATAGAAAAAAATATATATATAAGGAGGGGTTTTATGATAATGATGTCACTTATAACAATCATGAACTAGAGGGTGATATAATATCATAGTGTGTCCCATCACTGAGGAACAAAATATATGGATCTTTTAGGAGATAAGGTATGCCTAGAAAGAAATTCAATTAATAATAGATATTTAGGAGCCTGGAATTAGTTCCAGAGAGTTATCTCATTTTGATAATTAGGCCCTGTGGCAAGGAGGTTGACTTCCAACTGAACAACAAGCAACCTACTCCATAAGTATAATAATACAAATAATTTAATAATAACTTTCCATAGATACATAAACATTTATTTAAGGCCGGGTACACACAGTCCCGGTTAGCGGGATGCCGGCCGCCGGGTTGCCGGTAAATGGATTGTTGTGTGCTGGTCACACAGTCCCGGCGATTCTCAGTCTTTACGTGGCATTCCTGTTGTTCGGAGCAAATCATGTTGTCCAAAGTGAAGTTAGTTTGTTGTTTAGAGGCTTCAAATGAATTACAAAAACAACGAAATAGGGTACATTGGGTCCATCCATACAATGTAGATGCTAAAGCGGAAAATAGATTTAGAAAGTTTTACGAGAGTATTCGGAGTTATGAAACAAAGTTTTTCGGGTACTACAGGATGTCAATTAAGTCCTTTGAAGAACTATTAGTGTTATTGAGGCCACACATAACAAGACAAAATACAAACAAAAGATTAGCAGTAAGTGCAGAAGAAAGGCTTCAATAACTATAAGGTGAGTAAAGAAACATTTTAATACAACTGATAGAAGTCACTTTATTCCATTACAACAACTAATATTACTTTAATGTCTTGCAATTATTTTAACTGTAGCGAAAAAGAATTTTTTAACCAATGTCCTAATAACTATTAAATAATGTTTGTTGCCAAAAACAATGTAAACTGTTAACATACAATGAAAACAATGTAAAATAAAATGTGAATTACAGTTACATAGGCAAATTATATTATTACAGTTACAATGTTTATGATGCATTTCGACTTAGGCATGTTATAGCAATAATGTTTTTCGATTGTGTTTTTACTTAATAACTATAATCGGAGTGCATTGAATCTGTTGGAGAGGGGTTGACGGAAGTAGGCGAAGCCGCCGAGTTGTGTTGGCTCCCGCCTGCTTCATCATACTGGTGCATTAATAGCGGTGTTTTTTTCTGTTGCATCTGTTGAACCATTGGTTGAGCTGTGTTGTGTTGTTGATATTGGAAGGAAGTTTGGGGCAAATAGTATTGCTTTGATGGAGGGATAATTGGAGGCGTTCGTGATTGATGATTGGAAGGAGGCATCACTACAGTGGATTGTGGTTGAGGATTTGGTGGAGGCATCATTGGAAGAGTCTGATATTGCGGCATTGATTTTACATTTCTGAAAAACTGCAAATTCATCATTTTGAAATCTAGTTTTTGAGTATCTGTCAATCCCTTGTAATCTGAAAGCATTGATAGGAGATACAAACGATCAACATCCTCTTCCTTTGCAGACGATGTTTCCAATTTCATCAGTAGTTGGGATTGGAAAGGAGATAGTTTTTTTTGTTTCAAAGCGTCTTGTCTGGTATTTATGTCTGGTCTTACTGCCACCTGTGTTATTTCTTCCGCTTCCTCCAAAACTTGGCTCTCTTGTGGCTCATCAATATTTTCGTCTTCATTAGCTGCTATGTTACCAGATGTTGGTCGTTTCGTTTCATAATTCATAAAAAAACTCAAAGAATCTGCATATAAATATTTCTTTCTTTTCGATGGTGCAGCATCTCCACTCTTCCATTTATTTAAAACCCTGAAAAAGTGGTCTCGGATGTGCCTCCATTTATTCTTCATCTCTTTAACTGCAACAAAAGGCATGCCTTAGGTACTTGCAATTATTATGGTGTGTGTTTATTAAGGGAATATGACACCAGAACATGACAATAAAAATTTTTAGGGTTTTTGTAAATTGTATTGAGAATTAATACCTTTTTTTAGGTATTTGTCAACTGGGATGACATTTAGAAGTCTCGAGTATGAGTTCTACAGAGGCCGGAGTACAATTTCACAACTAGTTCGAGAAACCTGTCAAGCAATATGGCTCAATCTCAAAGCACAGGAATTGCCAGAACCAACAACGGAAATGTGGCTGACAAATGCAGAAGAGTTCTACAAGAAAAGCAACTACCCAAAATGCATCGGAAGCCTAGACGGTAAATATATACGATGTATAAATCCAACAGAAGGTGTGTCAATTTTTTTTAATTATAAAAAATATTTTTCAATTGTGTTGATGGCTTTAGTTGATGCCAATTTGAAATTTGTTGCAATAGACGTTGGTGCGTATGGGAAGGAAGGAGACTCGACGACTTTCAGGGATAGCAACCTAGGGAAAAAATTGTATTCTGGCACTCTGAACTTACCACAATCCTCTGCATTATCTAGTACAGTTGGCAACCCACAACCATATGTAATAATTGCTGATAAAGCTTTTAAGCTATCTACTAACATATTAACACCTTATCCCTCTCGCGGATTAACAGCTAGAAAGAAGGTATACAATTACCGTCACTGTAGAGCTAGAAGAACAGTAGAATGTGCATTTGGTATTCTGGCGAACAAATGGAGAGTTTTTCATACTCCTATTTTAGTAGGTCCCGATTTTATCGATGACATCGTCAAGGCTTGCTGCATTCTGCACAATTTTGTGAGAGCAAGAGACGGAGTTAACTACGAAGATGCAGATACACATCCCTTTCAATATGTCCAAAACATGGGACAAGGACCCCGTGGTAATGGACAAGATGTTCGTTTCGAACATCTGACTGAGCGTTTCGCATTGGCTGACTTTTCATGGGTGTAGGAGCTGTATCTTTCCAAAAAAACTACATGTATTAACAACTGTTCTTGGACCTACTGTACTTACAAACAAATATGTATTTAATTTCAATAAATAATGTTTGGTGAATTTCGTATTTTGTTTATTTTTGCCTCATTATTACAGCTGATGAACCTAGAATTTAGTTCATATAATAAATTTGGTTTTGTATAATAAATATATACACTGTTACTAGTTAATTACAAAAATCTATCTCAAATTGTAATCAAATGAACTTGAACTGATATTATGGTTTGCCAGTAGTAAGCATGATTACAAATTTAACAAAGATATACATTTCTTTATGGAAATTCATAAACTATAAAATGAATACGAACAAAATGTTTTTTTAAATTGGTTTAAAATTAATGAGTGTAACAGTTTATTGGGTTGTTGGAGGGAGGCGGGTTCTGAGGGGGACCCCAAACCCGAAGCTACCAGACCGCCCTTGACAAGAAAATAAAGACTCTTACCTCTGTCATCTCTTTCCCTCAATGTTGCACAGTTCCAGTCTTCATACATGACGATCCCTATCTCAATCCAAGCTCTGTCACGAATGATTTTGTCTGAATATTCTGCAGTGCTTTTGTCCCATAACGCTGGAATACCGTGGACACATTC
>JAQJVL010006962.1:0-26194 GCA_035578905.1 Stictocephala bisonia | reverse complement strand
CGTACACGTACAGTGGTATTAACCCACCCGCCCACACGAATACGTACAGTGGTGCTGACCCACCCGCCCACCCGTACACGTACAGTGGTATTTATAGGAACCCCTCATATGTAACATTTTGAACTAGGTTAGTTGCTGGCATATTTGCTTTTGGGATGTTTTTCTGTGTTTCTCAAACTGATTGTATAAAAGAGATATTAAAAATGTCTGGGTTAATTATTACCTCTTTAGTCTCTGTGTTTGATTTTGTTTTAGCTGAAACTACTTCCTAATCATCTTTCCATGTGTTGGAAGCAGAATCAATGTAATTTTCATTTTTTTCCTCCTTGCATATTTCAGTTTATTTTTATAATGAGTTTTCAAATACAGCTAAATTCTGTATACAGCCACTGCACTACTCGCACCACTTATCTGAAGGTTGCTCTATACATCATAATTACGCAACGAATTCTCTGCTATTCCTTAACTCTACAGTAAACCAATTACATTTCTTATTCTGTCTAGTTTTTCCGGTTATCGTAACTAAGGGAGATTAAAAATACCAGAGATTTAAATCTGTACAAAAATTATCAAACAGTGTCTTGACACTTGAACAGTTCTTCTTATAAATATCGACCATGCTCCATTTTTGATTTTCTAAACACTCTGAGCTATTTATACTTCATGCTTTTTTTGTATATAATAACTGATTTTCTGCTTTCTATTTACATTAAATAAGTCCTTAAATATATCTATTATTTATTTTTAATGAGAGGGTCATGATCTATAATACAATCTTTTGAAAGCTCAATTTGAACAAAAATATTTATAAAATATTGTCTAGACAGACATCTTTTAACATTATGGTATCTAAAACATACATACAATAAAAAAATAAGCACTTAACAAATAGTAATGTCAAAAAAAGTTAAGAAAAGTACAAATGGTGTCGTAGTTTTCATTGTTTTACTTTTAATACAAAAAAAACTTAAATTCTATTCTTTGTCCATCCTCTTGTCATATTATTTTCCTGTATCACAGTCTTTTCATAAGTATGAGGAAAGTTTTGTTTACGCTAGACAGTAATCTTGAAAATGTAATCACAACAATTACTGAACTTCAATTCAATCTTCCAAAAATTTCTTTTAAACTTATAATAATAACTTATTACTGGCATTAATGTTTTCAACGTGACCTGTTTCAAACAAAACACATTTAAACCATTAACTTTCAATACAAATTTGACCCCACCCTTAAATTTCTCCCAACAACTAAGTTTTTTTTGTGATTCATTGGTCGTTTAGCAAAAAATGCAATTTATTATAAGCTGCCCTTAGGCATTATTTTTTTTGTACAGGACGAAACAATGTACTACATTTGTAGATCACGCTTTTTATAAATAATGTGTGTAAGCGTTTTATATGAAAACGTCATCTTAATTTAATCTAAGAATACTTTATCTTGTAAGAATTTTAATATGAGAAAAGCTTCAAAAAAGTTCGTGAATGATGTTTATATTTCCATAAATGTAGGTAGAAATGTTATTGTAATATTTCTAAACATCAAAAAAGCGTTTGATACAGATTAACTTTTGTTAAAAAAAGACACAATATTTTGTTAAAAAAAGAAACTATATAATTGTGGGATTAGGAGAAATGTCTTGGTTTAAAAGTTATCTAATATCCAGAAAACAACTTGTTAACATTCATAGTACGTTTAGTGATTTAGTTTGTATAAACAATGTCGTACCCCAAGGGTCATTGGGACCGAATGTGTTTCTGATTTATATCAATGATCTTTTTACTGCATATGGTAAATTAACACTATTCGGCTTTATGCTACATAAAAGTTAGCTGGAATGATGTAGAACAAGCATTGAATTAAGAGCTTACAGCATTTAATGGTGGTTCACCGAAAATAATACATTTAGTTTAGAAAAGACTAAATATGTTTTAGCTTAAGAAATGAGAAAAAATTAAGTTTGTAATAATAATCTTTAAATGTGTAAATTGTATTTGCAACACTCAGTGTTCTATAAACTGTGATTTTGTCAAACAAACGAACAGCTTAAAATATCTAGGGTTAATTCTTGATCAAGAAATTAATTTTAGAACAATTAAAGAGAAAATTTATATTGAGAACATTTGATTTGTTGAAACCTGTGTTCAGAGACTGTTCTTAGAACATTATACTGTTCACTTTTTCATATTAGATTACAATATGGGTCGCATTTTTTGAGTGGGACTTTTTAAACCAATCTAAAGTCTGTAATAATTCAACGAAAGAAATTTATTAAAATAATTAACAATATGTACAAAGGAACGATTCTACCCTTTGATTGTTGTACAGATAATTAACCACAATTGTTTGTTTAAAGTAAGTATACTCTACATTAGTGTCAACTTTCAATTAACCTATTTGGCTAGATAGTTTATTGAAGACAATGTATGTATTTTATGTAATAACTGATTGAATGAAAAAAAAAATTGGGTGTGCGTCGGACCACACGGTGGAAGTTATACTTCTTTGGCCATTCTCATACACCCACTCACGCACACAAACAGACAGGATATATAAATGAAATATAAGACATTTTTCAATATTATTCAATATATTTATCTTCAATATATTATACGTGACTTCATTATTATATTATACACCTATATTTACACTTTTGAGGTTAAGTGTAAGAGAGGACCTAATGGTCCTAACTTTGCCTCAGAAAATAAAACGTTTTTCATTTCAATTCATTTCATTCATTTCATTTCATTTTTATTATCACTATCAGTAATTTCTTCGATTAAATTTCTTCGATTAACAATCGATTAATCGATAGTTCTTAAAAATTTGTTCTTAATTTTCAGCGTGACGCGGTTTCTCGACCAACATCCCATCCCAAAGTGTCTAACGGGCGCAAAGAAGTATAACTTCAATAATTGGAAACAAATTATTTTAGTTTTTGTTGTTTTATTAACCATTTTTGATTTCGATAACACAGGTTTCTGTCTAATTTTGTATTGGTAACATTTTTATGTTAAGTAGACTTGAATAATCCGACTCATGGTTGATGGCCTGCGAACAGCGCATGACCGACAGTTTTATCCCCCACAACGCACTGTCATATGTTCTTAGTACAGTCACTGCTAGAAGTATGGATGTAACAACAATTATCCCACTTGCCACAATGTTTACATTGGACCCTCTATTGTGATGATTAATCAATTAAGTTGTATTGAAGTATTTTTAATTGTTTAAATGATAGAGTAATTACCACTTTCAACAACATAATTAAATTTATAGTAACTATGGTTTAACTAATTTGCCATCATTGGTTTAGTATATTTTGTATAGAACTGTACCTTGCAGCTTACTACCACTGGAGAGGAGTTGTGGTGGGAGAAGTAAACGTTCTCTCCCCTCTACACGCCATTTAGTTTGCGTTTATGACTACTTGGTTGCACTATAATAAATAATATTGATTGTTCCTCACGTCACAACTGTATTCGTACATTGTCTTTTTATATTCTTCTTTGCGTGTATGTAACACACTGTGATATTTGATATATTATTTATAAATGTGTGCTGCATTGTTGGTAAATAAAACAATCTAATACATAAATAAGTTAATTGTGTAACAAATAAAGTAACTGAAACAAGGTATGAATAAACGAATTATAATTTAAACCAGAGGAATGACAATAAATAGTACACCTTTATAGTTTGATCTATAATAAATTAAAAGCTAAACAATTAATTATATTTTAATAATCTATTGTTGTCTAAACATAATGATGAATATAAATATTGTTAAGAACATTTAATTTATCTACAAAGAGCATTATTATATATAATGAAAGTCAGTTTAACAATCATCTTTAAAAAAATTTACATGTAAACTTAATATAAGTAAAATAAAATTATAATATTATACATTACATTATTTTGACCCTTAATAAGTTTTAAAATGATGGTTAGTAAAATCATTTCCTAAATAAGTTAAATGATTAAGTGAAAGTAGATGCTAAATTAATTATAGTTATTTCATAATTTTTACACTACATACATCTTCCATCGCCGTATTTCTCCTTAGTTTTAGCAATTATATCGGGTGAGGCAGTCTTGAGGTTGTAGGCCAGTCCTAGCTTGGCGCACAGGTCCAGGAAGCGAGCCGTCAGGTTGAGTCTGTCTCCGAACTCTCCTGTCTTGTAGTCCCAGGGAAAGGTGTGGTGGTAGTTGTGCCAACCTTCCCCTAATGTAAATAATGACACCACAGCTGTTTCCCTCGGTTGAATCCTCCTGAAAGGTTTAGTGTTCATACAAGGATAAAATAATAACAATAAAATGCTTCAGTTGGTTCATATTTATCAAAATAATAATATACTTAAAGCTCGTCTTCCATACAGGTTTCTGCTGTAGGCTAGGGGTTTACTTTTTATTTTGAAATCTATTATATGTTGCTGGATAAATTAACTGTATCTCTTCAAATTGAGTTTATAATGTAAACTGTAAAGTAAATAAAATATTTTAATACAAATTGCACATATATGTTTATGAAATTAATCAAACAAAGTTACCGATCAAGGTGTTTTATCTAGATTGTGTTCGAAATGTTATATTAATAGGTATGCAGAACTATTTAAAGCCAATTTTGGAACGAGTGTAACATTTTTTATGTAGCGACAATTTTGAAATATGGCCTATTTTATACAGGTTTATTTTACGACAACCCTGAAAAACTTCTGTAAACTGTTATATAGGTCAGTATAAAGAGAAAATTAAGAATAAATACTATCCCAAAAACGCTTCGTTTATTACATAACCCCAATTAATATAATTTTTTTTTACAAAATAATTGTTTTCTTCGAATTACCTTAACTGATATTTATGAAACTCGCTGAGCGTGTTAAAATAGTAGAGACCTACCGTATTCTAGAAAAAAATCAATTTGATCAAATTTTAAATGGTGTCCAATTTAATGTTTTAAACATAAATTGCGAGAAAATGGCAAAAAATTACTATAAACATGTTTATTATAAATTTCTATAACCAATATGTCAATATACAAAAATTAGGTCTAACAAAAATAAGCGAGATACATAGAAACCTTTAAATGAGGTGTTAACAAATGAGAAAACAGGCTTTTTGCTGCCTCTCAATACAAATGTCAATATGTCTCAGTTTTTTTGTCCGATCATAATTTTTTTACACTTATAGATTTGTTATTAAATTGCCCAAAAAATGATTTCAGTAATTTTTTGTTGTTTTCCCGAAATTTTCTTTCAAAAAAGTCAAATTATCGCCATTTTTAATATTATTTTGGATCAAGTTGATTTTTTTCCAGAATAGCTATTTACTATATTAACTTGCGTAGCAAATTTTATAAATATCGTGTATATATCAAAGCAAGTTTCGTATATTCCTTGAAGAATTTCCATTCATTAATACTATATATTTAAATATATTTATTTGACACTTAAAAAGTTATATTAACTAATATTACAGTAACTACTACTAAACTTCACTCACTTACCATTAAAAATTGCTCATAATATAATGAATTATTGGCATATAAAACCAAACCTTTCTTGTTTTCTAACAGTTTATAATTTTTTATAAATTATTGTAGTCTAATATCAGAAACATGATGAGGACTAAGATGGGGAAACATAAAATACATTATTTATTTATTTATTACATGCTACATAACAGCTCATGCCAATTACAATGCAGCATTACAATATAAATCAAGTTAAAGCATGCTACTCAATAAATCTTAACAATGAACAACAACAGCAGCGAAATGTATATAAAGTCCATTTTCAATGAGATCAGATTCCTATTTGGCTTATAGGCTATTTAAAAAGCAACAAACACATGCAAAAAATAGTTAACATAAGGAACACATAATTTTTATATATCATCTAAATAAATTACTATTCTAAATAAATTACTCAAACCATAATTGCTAAGCCAGGTTTGTAAATCATAATAAATATATATATTTAAAATATGCAGATGTGACATACATAGTTCATAAAGAAGGTAAGTTAGTCAACTGTCCACATCAACAAGCAGTATTTTTGAAAGCTTTTCAATGTATTATGAAAAATATCTACGTTCGATGAATAAATATTGTACGTTCTTAACATGGTGTTAATCGGTGAGTAATACCCGAGGTTTGTGTTGGCAAAATGAGGGCTGAACAAGAGGCAGCTACGAGAGTTACGTCGGGGCACTGCAAAATTAATCTCTGATAACAGTTGTGGGTTATCAATAACCCCGTTAACCAATTTATGCAGGTACAACAAGTTTTGTATTCTTCGCCTCTTAGTGAGACTTGGTAACTCAAAAAGGTTTAACAATTCTGAATAGGATATTACGTAATTGTAATTACCAAACTCTTTATAATATAGAAAACGTAAAAACTTCCTCTGTATACTTTCAATTGTATCTATAAGATACACAAAATGCGGAGACCAAACTACTGCGCCATATTCAAGCTTGGATCTTACTAGTGAATAATAAAGCATTTTGAGCGATTTGGTGTTTCTTAAAAAATTACCCGACCTGCGTATGAGCCCCAGTAGCCCAAATGCTGATTTGCACACTGCTAATACATGCTCAGAAAAAGTCAATTTAGTATCAAATAAAATTCCAAGATCTTTAAAAACTGATGTCCTCTGTAACACTATACCATTCATCGTATAATCATATAAGATCGTGTTCTCCTCCGATTTGCGCGTATATGACATAACGGCACATTTATTTATATTGAATTTAAGATTAATTTCGCTCCACGTCACAAGTGCATCAAGGTCTTCTTGCAATCTCAAGCAATCTTCAATACAGGTAATGCGTTTGAAAAGGTTAATGTCATCTGCATATAACAGTATATAACAATATTTTATACATTGTATAATTTTATTAATGAATAGTGTGAATAACAAGGGCCCCAGGTTTGAGCCTTGAGGGACGCCCGAATAAGCAAAATACTCGGTAGAGGAGAAACCCTCGTAGCTGACAAATTGTTTTCTTTGAAATAAATATGAACAAAACAACTTTACGTATTCATCCGACAATCCATAATAATGTAATATTTTTAACAATGCTATAATGTTTTTCTTGTCAAATGCCTTGGCAAAGTCCGTGTAAACAACGTCCACTTGTACATTGCTATCAAGAGCCGCAGAGCAATATTGCAAAAAATTTAATAAGTTTGAATTAATTGACCGACCAGGAAAAAACCCATGCTGTTGTGGACTGATATATGGTTTTACATGAGAAAACAATCTTTTATGTAAAATAGTTTCAAACACCTTCGCAGGTGGCGATAGAAGTGCAATAGGTCTATAGTTTTTTATATCTTGCTTATCACCTTTTTTCGGAATAGGAATAACTTTGGCAAGTTTCCATTGTTCTGGAAAACAACAGATTTTTATTGACATGTTAAATAAATAATGTAAAGGTGTAATAAATAACTCGGAGCATGCCTTAAATATATATGGTGGAATTCCGTCAGACCCAGCGAACGTTTGGGTCGTAATTTTTGAAATGCATTTATTATTTCAGTTACGGTAATATCATGCAAACTTAAAGTTGTAACATTGTCCATGACGGGAGACCGGACGGCCTCCTGGTACAGCTGGTCGTGATTAAAATTGTTATCGCGATCGTAAACAGAACCAAAATACTCAGCTATAGCCTCTGCTATCTCAGCGCCCCCTTCCACTTCCTTATCATCAAGGTGCATTGTGGCTGGTATCTTATCAGTACCTCTTAACTTTTTAATAGCGCCCCAGAATATTTTTGGATTGTTGCGAATACTAATTTCTACACCCTGAACGTAAGCATTAAAATCAACTTTTATTTTACGTTTTACCTCAGCTCTTACTTCTTTATATCTGGTTAACACACAAGGCATTTGACATTTCTTAAAACGTCGCCTAATTTTTTCCTTATATTTAATCATTTTTCGCAATTCCAAAGTAAACCAGGGAGGATATTTACACTTAAATGCTTATTTGTGTGGAACATGACAATTCAAAGCATTGTATAATTTATCGTAAAAATACTCTATAGCCTTATTCAGATAATCTATTAAAATAAATTACTCCAATCTATATTCTTGAATTCATTATAAAGAGCGTAAAAATCAGCCTTTACAAAATTATAAATAATCTCATTACTGTTCTTCATCAAGCTAATATTTTCTTTAAAACGAACACCAAAATTTTTTATAACTAAGGCAGGATGATGACTATCCTCTTGAACAACAGGTTCATTCTCCTTGACAACACACAAATCGTCTATATCAGATAGTACTAAATCTAATGTCCTTCCATTCTCATTTAAAACATTGTTTTTTAGTGTCAAACCATATAATCTTTTAAAAAACATAAGTTGCTTACATATTTCATTTCCTTAAGAGAGGTCATGTTCAATGCCATTAACATGCAGATTGAAATCACCCACTATTATTAGGTGCTCTTCTTTAAATTGAAACAAATCTAATTTTTCAAAATACTGTTTGTATAAATTTAATTGAGAATTTGGCGCAAAATAAGCTACTGACAAGACAATAGTATTGTTATTGGAGAAATGAATTCTTAACCAAATATTATCCTCCTCAGTTTCAAGGTTGTGTAACCGTTTTACATTTACACAGGTGTTCTTTACAGCTATCAGAACTCCCCCTCCTCTCCTTTTACCTGTCCTCAACTCATCCCTATCTTTTCTGTAAACAAGATAATTATCTGAAAATAGTTCGGAGTTGTTTATTGAGCTATTCAGCCAAGTTTCTGTTAGCACTACAATATCATACTCATTTTCTAAAAGGCCTAATGTGAATTTAACAGTTTTTGACCGCAGTCCTCTTACATTTTGGTAGTACATACTAATTTCGCTCATAGTTTAATAAATTAAGGTTTTAAATTAACATAATTATAACAGGCTATAAATTTTTAAACATGCAAACATAACAAAAATTAGAAAAAAAACATGCCATCTGATCCGTTACTGTCTGGCCTAAGTACATGCATATAAATAAGGCTATAATATATATTTATTAACAAAAATCTAACAATCCATAAACTATTAAACGTGTAAATATAACAACAAATTAACAGTAAACAACATATACCAAATAATCCGTTACGGTCTGGCATTTAATTACATGCATATAAATAGGCTATAATAAATGTATTAAATAAATACCTTAAGTTATGATAACGTTTACTTAAGTTGGTCCAAGTCAGATTTGTCGTTGATGAGAACTGCTCTTGCTCCCTCCTCCTTTCGAACGAAGATCTTGCCTGCGTTGGATATCCATGCAAACTTGTAGTTCTTGTCTCTCTGGGCGGCGCGGGTCTGGAACCACAGCTCCTTGGTGCCTCTGGCGAGGGACAGACGTACACCTTGCTCTCACTGTTGAATCCCAGCCCCAGGTTTGCAGATGAGAATCCATTCTTCACTTTCGCTTTTCTTTGCAGCTCCTCCATGTCGATGCGTCGGCAGAACTTGACAATTATGCTTCTATGTGGATTATTTTGGGTCTTTGACAAACGATGAATGGCGTCTACCATGCTGTCCTTCAGTCCGAAACCGAGCACTTTAGCCACACTTACAACCACGTTCATTATATCTTCATTCTTAACCTCGGGCACGCCACGTATCTCGAGACAATTACGACGCGAGTACTGCTCGGCCGCGAGTTCAGTCTTCTTTAAGTCAGAAACTTGACGTTTAAGGCTTGTGTTCTCAGTAGTAAGACCATCAATACGTGTTTCTAGTTCAGCAATCTTCGTCGTATTGTTTTTAGTGTCAACTTTGCAGTCCTTAACTTCTTGAAAACAACTGTCGATCGTTTCATTAATGTCACGCTTAAACTGTTTGATTTCTTCCCTCATAACAGACATGTCCTTCCTAAGGTCCTTATTGTCCTGTTTAATTTCTTCCATGCTGCTTAACAATAAATCCAGCTTCTGATCCGCTGTGAGGGCACTGACGTCCGAGCTGCTGTTGTTGCGAGTGTTCTTTGGTGGCGCCATTGACAGTCCACTATCAGTGCGACCTTGAACCGGCTCCTGCAGACGGTGGTGGAACAGGTTATCCCACACTTAAAATCACAACTTTACGGGTTAATAAGGATTATTTTAGCACAAAACTTACAACATATACTGTCCACAACTAAAGCAAGGCACTAGTGCAAAAATAATTTCTCAATAACTGAAATAACCCGCAAAATAAAGCAAATATCACGGAGCCCGATCAACACACGTCTAGTCCACTAGCATGCTTCCCCCTCCAGTGTTGTGTGATTATGTTCATGAAACACCCTTTAAAAATAATGTTAATTATTTAATTAATTATGGTATAGAGCTAAACGATTATTTATTTTTTTTTAGTGGAAATGGTTAAATATCAAGTGATAGTATTTATATTTTCAGTAGTTGCAATGAAAGAGACGCTGAGATTGTAAAAACTTTATTAACCATGTAGTACTTATACAATTAAACCAAATTAACTATATGAGAGAACAGAAAATAGTTCAACAATCAAACATTTAACTAAATTAAAAAGCACACCTTTTACCTTCCTTTTTCCTTTGGTAACCCTGAGAGGGTAAGAAACTACAAGTTAGACACTATTCTCTAAATTATATCACAGATTTTAAGATAAACTGTCTGAAGGCTTTTAATGCCAGTTATTGCTCAATACAGTCGTGCTTATCTAACTATACAGTCGTGCTTATCTAACTACACAGTCGTGCTTATCTAACTATACAATCATGCTTATCTAACTATACAGTCGTGCTTAACTAACTATACAGTCGTGCTTATCTAACTACACAGTCGTGCTTATCTAACTATACAGCCATGCTTATCTAACTATACAGTCGTGCTTATCTGACTACACAGTCATACTTATCCAACTACATGGTTATGTTTATCTAACTATAGACTCGTGCTTATCTAACTATACACTCGTGCTTATCTAACTATACAGTCGTGCTTATCTAACTATACACTCGTGCTTATCTCACTATACACTCGTGCTTATCTAACTATAAAGTCGTGCTTATCTAACTATGCAGTCGTGCTTATCTAACTATACAGTCGTGATTATCTAACTACACTTTCATGCTTATCTAACTATAAATTCGTGCTTATCTAACTATAAATTCGTGCTTATCTAACTATACTGTCGTACTTATCTAACTACACAGTCGTGCTTATCTAACTACACATCCGTGCTTATCTAACTATACTGTATTGCTTATCTAACTATACACTCGTGCTTATCTAACTACATATTCGTTTTATTTCATAAACTTATAACATGATGATAGTACAATTTATGTAAGTTAATTTTATTAATAAAATCTTTAAATTAAGTCAATTTTATGATAAGCTAGAAACATTTTAATCATTTGATCTTATTTTATGTATAGAATTCACAGCATTTATTACACAGAAAAAACATATACGGTACTTACTTATTGTACGGTTTCAGTCCATACATGTGGGCGATGCTGTTGACGGAGAAAATACTGTGTGAAATTATAAAGAGTCTCAGAAAACACGTGGATAGAAGACTAAGATAAGGATCCTCTTCCCAAACAAATACTGGGATGAGCAATGGTAGAAATGCCAATGCGTAACTCATAATATAGAAGTATCTGGAAAATAATAGTACAAACAAGTAAACTGTCAAAATTACTTACACTTGGCATAGCAATGTATACAATTATTGTTTATTTTAAATGAACTAGGCCAGTAAAAGTAAAGTTTACTCCTGCTTATAAACGGAATAATAAAAACTGTTTTATACTTCATAAAACAAAATTCGATAGTACAAAGGGACCTACTTGACATATAAATTAAAAAAATTATAAACGCTTAATACAGGGAAATATACTAAATTGGTAGGGAGCTGTTTGAAAGCGACATCTAAAATACTGTACGCGATATTACATATTTTAGATGTCATAAACCGACTGTATTTTTACTCTTTTCATTTGAATATTTTTCATAATAATAAAACATTGAATTTACAGCAGTAATTCAAGAATGTTAATTTTATTTGTTTATTATTTAGATTCTTTTATTATATACATAGTTACTTTTTTATTTATTTCTGGTGTAGTGAATATTTAATGTTCATTTCTGATAGTACAGTAACTGTGTGTATATTACCATTGATTTTATACACAAATAGATTTCCCATCCAATGTTAAATTTTGAGTCTCAAAATATCAGCTGTTTTTGTGGTCCATTGTGGAGCGCTAGTGTAGTCCCATGTAAATGTAATGCAGTTTAAACCAGCTGTGGTTGCGGGCCACACAAACTAACAAAATTACTGGCACAGATATTCCTATTAGATGGTTTATCTATTGTAGGTTTATATAATCAATGATATTACTTCTCGTAGCTTGACCTATTTTTTCAAACATTTAAATTTTTAAAATGGGTAGTTACATTAAGATATCGTAACGGATCACGAGAGCTACCGTGTTCCACTCGCGTTAAAATTAGACCTATACAATACACTGTTTTATTATCAAGAAATCACGAATATCCTGCACATAATCTTTTTAATAAACTATATTGATTTCAAGAGCTTTCCGCGAGGCCCAATGCCGAGATACTCAAACACAGGTACAAGCAGAAAACCGTCACAAAACCAAAGGATACATTTAGTAAGAGTCACGTGCTTGTAAACTGATCCCAGAGGCTGAGTTCTACAGCACTGATAAAAAAAGTGAGAGAGGGGGAGGGGGGATTCCTTTAAAGAATACAAATTCTTCAGTGAAAAGGAAGAATAATCACTCGTAGCCCCAAAAGAATTAAACTTGTTATTATTTATATCTAAATAAATAATGTAAATAAACAACTCCAGCATTTTACTCAAATCTTCTAGTATAACACAACATGACAACTAAATCTAGGTACTGAAAACAATTCATCAGTTGAATGAAGTAATTTATCTCGACAGATTCCTTTTAACGTGCGTCTTGAAAATATTGAAAAATATATAACGAGTTAAGGTTTAAGTAGGACTTGAGGTCTTTAAAATCTACACGTATAGGAATTACTCTAAATATCACAATTAAATATATACCTAAACTCAATAATCCATGGTAACTCCTAGAAACTTTGTCGCATGAACGTCATCCATCTTTGCTTCATCTAAGACAACCCTTGGTTATTGCGATGGGTGAAGAGACAATCTAATAAAATTAGCTTTGTAATTATTTATTTTAAGATTGATATTATTAAAATGTTGGACACATCTATTTAAATCTATAAAAGTTAATATTTCCAAATAAGATTTCAACACCCCACTTGTACAGAGGTTTGTATCATGTGTATAAAGAATAAGCCGTCCATAACGCAGTGATGCTGGTGTATCACTAATGTACACACACCACAAAGGAGAAAGTGCTGAGTACCGATGACTGTAGTAATCCGCGTCTTAATAAGCCGTCCATAACGCAGTGATGCTGATGTATCACTAATGTACACACACCACAAAGGAGAAAGTGCTGATTACCGATGACTGCAGTACTCCGCGTCTTAATAAGCCGTCCATAACGCAGTGATGCTGATGTATCACTAATGTACACACACCACAAAGGAGTGAGTGCTGAGTACCGATGACTGTAGTACTCCGCGTCTTAATAAGCCGTCCATAACGCATTGATGCTGATGTATCACTAATGTACACACACCACAAAGGAGAAAGTGCTGATTACCGATGACTGTAGTACTCCGCGTCTTAATAAGCCGTCCATAACGCAGTGATGCTGATGTATCACTAATGTACACACACCACAAAGGAGAGAGTGCTGAGTACCGATGACTGTAGTACTCCGCGTCTTAATAAGCCGTCCATAACGCATTGATGCTGATGTATCACTAATGTACTGTACCGGGTCGTTTGACCGGTAAATTTCGTTGCTTTCGTCGTTGTCTGCCAGGCTGCCTGAGACCGCTCGTGCCCGGTGATTCACTTTACTTTGGTGGCCGTTGGCTCGGACTCGGTCGTTCCTTGGTCCAGCTCTGGTCTGTCAGGTTGGCCGTCATTTGTCTTGTTCTCAGCCAGCAGTAATAACCATGTCCGGCTAGAGACTCCAAAACTCCAGGGTCCTTGAGTGGGACGTTCCTCCTCAGCCTGCCGTCCGGGGATGGTCGACCATTCTACCACTGCCAACCTGGCCTGAGGACCATGTATAGAGGCCATTTACGCTCCTGCGGCCCCACCTACATCCTTGGGTAGGAGTCTTCTGTCCTCAGGTCAGTGCGTTCCATCTTGTTTTCCCGGCGGCTGAGCTGGGGGTTGATAATAAGTAAAAAAAAAGAAGAAAAAAAATGTTTGTGGAACTATTTAATGTGGCCTAGGCCTAAAACTTGAACTTTTACAGTGATTCTATGAAACAGCCATGGGGACTTATATATACTACATTGCGTAAAGAAAGAAAAACCTTTAAAAGCAAAAAGAACTTTTGGTGTTATTATTTAATGTTATTTATTTTAATTAGTTTATTCTGTTGTTATACTTTTGTAGAGTTCATATTTGTTAGGTCCCTATGGTTAAGTTATGTTATTTATTTATATGTTTAGGCCTAGTGATTGTTATTTATTTTTTTGTTAATTGTACTATGGATGTCTTGAAGTGACTTTTTACTAGAACGGTACCGTGTTAAATTTTTTTTAAATTGTTTAATTTTTAAACTTTCACCAAAAGGGGATTATTGTGCTTTGACTTAATTTCCTATTCGGAGCTTCCCAGGGATTCCCGCTTACTCCCTGGCCTCGGTGGAATCATGGGATGTGGGCTAAATTGCCGGGTTAATTGTTGTTATCCAAAAGTTTTCTAAATTTTCACTTTTATTGGGGTCTATAATTTCTTACGTTTTGGGTGTCTCAGGCTAGGCTGCAGATAGGCCATGCAGTTTGTAATTGTTATATTTTGGTATTTGTAGCGTTAGTTGTTTTTGTAGCTTTTGTCATTATCTTGTTAATTTTAGTGTTTCTTGTTATTTATTTAAGTGCGAATTTATATTGTGGCCTTCTGCCAGCCAGTTTTGCAGTTTTAACTTGAAATAAAATTAGTTGTGCTCAGCTGCCGAGTTTTATTTTGACCCTCCAACTGCCACCCGTGATCCCATCGCTTGACTTGTTTTGAGCCATCCCCCAGTTGGCACGCTTTCCAGCTTTGGTGGGGGGGATGGGTCTCAGTACACACACCACAAAGGAGAAAGTGCTGAGTACCGATGACTGTAGTACTCCGCGTCTTAATTTTCTTTTTGTTGAGGGAGACAAAGGTAGTTGGACATTTGCCATCATTACGTGAAAATTACCAATCACGACGTTTCGATTTGGTAGAACCCAAACCTTTTTCAAGTGCTAAAAACTAAATTACATCTACACAAACATGTTATAAAACTACATACTTAAACTAATGAACATATCTACTTTAATAATTATCTACATTTTTACCTAGATCCTAGAGTGAGGTACAACAAAATCAACTCATACTAAATATAAAATGTTAACAGGGTTAAATTAATATAACCAATTAGGCGCTGTCAAGGTCACGATATCAACGAACAAATGTTAAAACACAATTAAAATTAATATTCAAATCAGACTGAAATAACATTACATTAACTAATCATAAATTTAATATATGGTACCTGAAAAACACTATTAATTTAAAATAACATTCAACATGCACAAAAATGATATATATGACTCGGAAGGGCTGAAACTACTATTAAAATTACATTTTACTATTACAATTATATTTTACCTGAAAAGACAACAATTATTAGGAATAAAACAATGCAATAAATAAATATTAAAAAAATGATGAAGTCTTACGACCCGCAGTGACGATGGCGTCTAGACGTCCCAGGCACGAAGTGAGGATGATACAATCCAAATTTAGTGTCTACGAAGTTCCCTCCAAGGTGATAAAACACGGGGACTAGACAAACATACACACTACACTTCACAACAACCATACACAGACTGACAAGGTTAGGGACGTACGCTCCAAGATCGCCAAAAATGCGGTGACTCAGGTACGGGGACGTAGACTCATAGGGTGTTTAATTGTTGTAGGTGCATGTGGTGTAGGATTCTGGTTAGATGATGTCATGAGTGTATTGAACTTTTTATCAAGTGTGTTTTTTTTTACCGAGTCATATATATATCATTTTTGTGCATGTTGAATGTTATTTTAAATTAATAGTGTTTTTCAGGTACCATATATTTATGATTAGTTAATGTAATCTTATTTCAGTCTGATTTGAATATTAATTTTAATTGTGTTTTAACATTTGTTCGATGATATCGTGACCTTGACAGCGCCTAATTGGTTATATTAATTTAACCCTGTTAACATTTTATATTTAGTATAAGTTGATTTTGTTGTACCCCACTCTAGGATCTAGGTAAAAATGTAGATAATTATTAAAGTAGATATGTTTATTAGTTTAAGAATGTAGTTTTATAACATGTTTGTGTAGATGTAATTTAGTTTTTAGCACTTGAAAAAGGTTTGGGTTTTACCAAATCGAAACGTCGTGATTGGTAATTTTCACGTAATGATGGCAAATGTCCAACTACCTTTGTCTCCCTCATCTGAAACTCCATCATTCACAAATTTCAAAAACAAAGTTGCTTTTTGTGTTTTATTATCTATATGGACTGCATGGGACACCTATTATTTTTTTCAGATAATAGTTGAGCCACGATAACGGCACACCTCGAACACCATATAACTCTAGCTTCTTTTAAAGTATTTTATAGTTGATACAGTCGAAAGCGTTGGAAAGATAGAGAGTAAAATTAACTGTCCAGATTAGGGAAATTATTAAATGTTACAATGAATAAAAAAGGTGTCTAAAACACTGTTTTAACATGTATTGTACATGTACGAATAGACTCACTACTTCATCTATTTTAAATGTCTCTTCTCTAAAATCAAACTAGTCATTCGATAGCCACATTAAAAGAACTAACTCAAAAAGCTTCCTTATTACGTGCAATGTGGAAATTGGTTTATAGTTACTGATTGAATTTGAATGTCCTTTTTGAAAATGTTTATTAATTTGTCTAGATTCAGTTTAAACTGTCCAGATTGGGGAAATTATTAAATGTAACAAAGAATATAGCAAGTGTCTGAAGCACTGTTCTACAAGCCATAGAGCCTTGTAGAGTACATCATTGGATTTTGTAGTTTTGGGTGAGCTCTTTGATTAATCCTGGGGCTAAAAACATCGAGGTGGACGGCCCATGGAGACATCTAGATGATTTGGATTTTATTATTACTCAAATGGACTGGAAGATCGGAGCGAATATCCTTGAAAAAGTCAGCTCTAGCAGAGGGATCAGACATTACCACCCCGTAAATATTTATACTTATATTTCCTTCTTTTTTTGTTGATTTAAAATTTAGTTATTAAATACCTGTGGTTTTGAAAGTTGTTAGTGAATTAACGAGGTTTCTCGAAATATTGTATGCTTTCGCAAATAGGGAAATGACAATTGTTATAATTTGAGTGTCACATGAATGAGGATATTGATAAAAAGCCACATTTAATGGGATAGGAATAAGTTCGGATTGCTGATGTTCTGTAGTTTTAAAACTATAGTCATATGAAAGCTTCGGCTGGCATGTTTGGTAGATAGTCTCGGTATTGATGCCAATTGTGCGCTTTAGTCCCCAATTGGTGTATTTACAACACATACCTTTATCTCCGGTATGTTACTCACAATGTTGATGACAGTTCGCAAGGAGTAGTAGGAGTGTCGATCAATCGACGTACGTCAAAAGACTTTCAACATTCAGAAAACCATCTAGTTGAGGTAGTTTCACCATCAAGAACGTTGATATTTAAGTTGCCTAAAACAATGGACAGTGTATTTTGCATTAATTGCTTCAAAAAGACTCTCTAACAGAAAGAAAATATCTTTTTAAGCTACCGCTTAGAAACTTGTAAATGTCAATTACAACAATGTTTCAGTAAGTACTTTCACACCAGTGGCTTCGAAATCGTGCTCCGTCATGTCTTTTACTAAAGAAGCTTCTACTAAAGATTTTAATTGTGAGTTTCCTCTATTCAAATCACTTCATTAAAAAAAAAAAAATACATTCTCCCACGAATGTGGATGGATATAAATTCTTTGCGAGTGCATAGCCTTTATTTTTAGTATGAAATGTTGCAGTTCCTAAAAACCAATTCAGTTACGACCAGTACACCGGACAACAGTTTTACCCACGCAAGTAAGAGTTCGACAAGTTTGTTTGTATCCTACTGGACATTTTTATGTGTAACTATTATTTTTTTTAACTTTTGATGGGTTATTGAATTGGTTTATGTCTTTTTCTGTAAATGCTAATTTTTTCTGGTTGCTTGAGTATGCTTGCCTAAAAACCCATTGTCTGTCAGTACTTCAGGTAGGAAACAATAGTTTATCACTGAATATTTGTGGAGAATGTCAGATGTTTTGTGAATGGTAACAGCCCTGCGTAGGTCACACGTTGTTAAACGCAAGACGTCAATGGTGGGACAGTCTCTGATGATCCTTGGTTGCGACCTAGAAGTACTGGTTCCATCATAGTCCTCATTTCGTCTACAACAAGACAAACCAAGAGACGATTCCCGCTGTGTTTAAGGTGCAGTCCATGTAAGGTGAAACTTTTTATTGGTATCTAGCGTCTACTTACCACTTCGATCTCTTGTTGCGACAACACAGTTCGTGAATGTATCTGTTCACCAGTTTGATAGTGCGATGAATTGGACGTCGGAGGTCTCATCAATGTGTAACGTACTACGAGGACTTTGGAGTTCTCTTTACAAGATTGAAGCAGTTCATCCATATGACTATAAATAAATTCCTCTCTCACCTTTATCACCGCCACTAGTTCCCAACAGTGTTATACAGTAGTGGTCTCGGGAGACAGGTTCCATGTCTGTATACCGACCTCAGGTTTTCAAACCTCGCATTTCACTGTTACTACTCTTACTGTTTCATTAATTATATTTACCAGTTCCCAAACATGAGTATCATCAATAACCCTAACGATATTGAAATATGCATGATGTCATCTGTTTTTGTAGGAGAATTCTTTTTTTCTTTAGATTTAGTTTAAAGATGTTTGTGTGCGTAATCTCATTGTTAAATTATGGACCATCTCGTTTATGGACCATCTCGTTTATGGATCATCTCGTTTATGGACCATTTCGTTTATGGACCATCTCGTTTATGGACCATCTCGTTTATGGACCATCTCGTTTATGGATAATCTCGTTTCTGTGTTTACCAAACTACATTTTTATCGAACGGAAGTTAAAAATATGAATTGCACGCTTAGGGATTTCAGTAATATACTCTGAACTCAAAAGGAATGTTGATTTATACAAAATGTTGTATATCTGTACCCAAGAATACTTTAAGGTACCGTCCTACATTTATCAGTTAAGTACAGTATTTCGTTAATTAATCATTACAACCCACTCTGGTTTTAACAACTTACTTTGCATGGAATCTGACTATTGGATCCTCCAAAATGTCACTCACATCAATCTCTTGTAGTTGTTTACGACATTCTGGAGTCCTATTCAGCACGGTCCAGCCAATATGAGCAAAGAAGAATCCTCTCTTGGAGTTGTGGGGATCAGCATCAGTGTCTGCATACTTGTGGTGGACCCGATGTAAGCGAGTCCAATCGTAAATGGAAATCTAAAAGTTTAAACTTATATAAACGTATTCAATATTTACTGTAAGGTTTTGTGTAGTATAAAAGCTAACATTCAGAATAATTTTAAACATTGACGTTCCCAATATTTATTTATTTACAATTGTATATTATATAAATAATAATATATATTAATATATGTATATTATATTACATACAATAAATATTATATGTATGATAAAATTAAATTAAATATTTACAAGATATATATTTATAAATAGTGAAGATCCAAGGTAGTTTGGTTGCATCTTTAAGAGCATTTTTTAAAGGCTTCAGGTGTCTGACTTTGAAATGTTATTTACTGTATTATATTTCTTCATTTATTAAGTTTGACTCTTAGCATATTTGAATGGCGATAGCTGGATGGGCTATCTGAGGTAAAATACAGTGAACTGTCATAACGCTGCTCTAGTTTGTTTACATATTTGAATGGCGATAGCTGGATGGGCTATCTGAGGTAAAATACAGTGAACTGTCATAACGATAGCTGGATGGGCTATCTGAGGTAAAATACAGTGAACTGTCATAACGATAGCTGGATCGGCTATCTGAGGTAAAATACAGTGAACTGTTTTAACGCTGCTCTAGTTTGTTTACATATTTGAATGGCGATAGCTGGGTGGGCTATCTGAGGTAAAATACAGTAAACTGTCATAACGCTGCTGTACAGTAGTTTGTTTACATATTTGAATGGCGATAGCTGGATGGGCTATCTGAGGTAAAATACAGTGAACTGTCATAACGCTGCTCTACTGTAGTTTGTTTACATATTTGAATGGCGATAGCTGGATGGGCTATCTGAGGTAAAATACAGTGAACTGTCATAACGATAGCTGGATGGGCTATCTGAAGTAAAATACAGTGAACTGTCATAACGCTGCTCTAGTTTGTTTACATATTTGAATGGCGATAGCTGGATGGGCTATCAGAGGTAAAATACAGTGAACTGTCATAACGATAGCTGGATGGGCTATCTGAGGTAAAATACAGTGAACTGTCATAACGATAGCTGGATGGGCTATCTGAGGTAAAATACAGTGAACTGTCATAACGATAGCTGGATGGGCTATCTGAGGTAAAATACAGTGAACTGTCATAACGCTGCTCTAGTTTGTTTATATATTTGAATGGCGATAGCTGGATGGGCTATTGGATATACTACATTGTTTTAAATTTTTATTTAAGGAATTTTTATTTTATTTTCAACGACAGTGCCAATTTACAATGCATATATTACATGAATCAGATGAATGACAAAAACATAATGAAATTTATACAAAGAAGACCATGACATATACAATATAAAATTGTGGAAAGCAAATAGTAGTAAGTACAAACAAATGTATACAGGGTGAGGCAGACCACCCGTACAGCATGTATAGCAGGAGAACGGTTTGGTCTAGTGGCCTAAAACAAAATGCTTTCCCCCTATATTGCATATGGGGAGTCCATTAAAAATGTTTTCATCAACCTTTTCGTAAAGAGTGTTGAAAAACTAGGGGCCATGGGTTCAAATCTCAAAATTATCAAATGCAAACCTATGGCAAATAATTCATCATTTTAAAGGTATTGTTGAAAGAAACTCATTGATGAAAACAAAATTCATTTATCATGACAAATTTCAAAATGGCGGCCATTTTTGTGGAAAATGTTGACGTTTACGGAATACCCTATAGTTTTCTTACTGTGTGAGATAGGTTCATTCCGATTTCAATTTCTTACTTGCAAAACCCTCAGCTTTACTCTGATATGCCACATGACTATTTTTATCATTATTTTGATATTGGCCCCCTAATACGAATTTGAAAAATTAAAAAATCCTTAAAGTAAAAATTTTTAAATAGCAACATGCATCATGTTGTATGTCATTTTAAAGCGCTTGTTAAGACAAACAAATTTTGCATTACACTTTTTTTGTATCTCCAGTGGTTTTTGAGAAATAAGCACAAACGTGTTTTTAATAATAATGTTCCCGCCTTTTTACGTTAATTTGGCCATTTTGTATTTAAAAAAATGACCATATTTAAAAAAATATAAATTGGTATTTTTTATCTTAATTTCTCTTAAAAAATACACGATTTGTATTTTTTACAAGATTTGTAAATTCTTGTATTTATTTTCTAACTTTTAACATAATTGCAACCTTAAACAAATTAATAAGTAATAAGAGTATTGTACAAAAATATCCAGAATCCAACTGAACTTACTTTACTGTAGTTTACATGTGCTCGAATTGAAAACCATTATTTTCTATACATAGTTCTATTCTGGAGGTGAAGCTATCTAGAGCTCGCAATACTTCTTCGCCACTGATAGAATTTATACCATGTCTGATTCTCTGCATCATATCTTCGATTGTTGTTGGTCGTCTTTTGTACACTAAATCTTTCAGCCTACCCCACAAGTAGAAATCCATACAAGTTAAATCAGGAGATCTTGGAGGGTAGTTGACAGGACCACCTCTTCCAATCCATCTTTCAGGATAGTGTTCATCAAGAGTTTGTCTGACGTTGTTGGCGTAGTGAGGTGGTGCCCCATCATTCATGAACCACAAATTTTCTATGTCTTCGTCGGGTATATCTATTAATATGTTAGGCAGGTGGTTTAGCAAAAAGTTGTTATAAGTGTCTCCAACTAGGTGTTCTCTGAAGAAAAATGGACCTATACTTTTTCTACCAAGGATGCCACACCAAGTATTCAAAGTCCAGTATCTCTGGTTATCAACCTCTCGCATCCAGTGTGGATTCTCATAGGCCCAGTACCTCATATTATGGCGGTTCACTTCACCGTTGCTGCGGAAAGTTGCTTCGTCACACCACAGTACATTACGAAAAAATGTTCACGTTGTTGTAACATTTCCCTAGCCCACAAACAAAAATTCATTCTTCGATGGCTATCATCACCATGCAGTTCTTGGTGTAATGATATCTTATATGGGTGCATTTTGTTATCTTTCAAGATTCTCAACACTGACCTTTGACTCACACCCACATCTAGAGCTATTCTTCTGGACGAGTCAGTTGGATTGAGTTGAACCGCTGCCAAAATGTCTGGTGCCGTATCACTTCTTACAGGCCTAGCTAGGGTTTTTCCTTTATTGAAATCAGGCTGAACCTGTCCTTTTTCACGCACACGACTAGCAAGCCTTTGAAAGGCCATTCGTGATTGAACTTCTCTGTCTGGATAACGTTCTGCGTAGAGATTCACAGCAGCTGAGTAATTCTGGAAACATTTGCCTAACACCATTAGCATTTGGAAAGCCTGTTCATTTGTGTACGGCATTTCAATAAATACAGAACTATCATTCACAATAAAAGGACAAAATAAGGAGTAAAATGGAGAATTAAAGTGGATGTCAAATAAAATAAGTTTTGTTTCAGGAACTAAAATGAAGTGTACAATAATGCACTAGAACAGCTGATTTTATAAACAGCTGAAAATAATCAGCTGGTTAAACAATCGTAAGATTAATAATAATTGCAGTAACGCAGGAGCAAAGTATCAACTGGTTGTACTGAACAGTAAAGGCCGATTGTGAAAGATACCTAACCATGCGAAGCGAGTAATGGTACTGTGTATAAAAACTATTAATATTTATTTATAATATTAAAGTATAAAAACACAACAAACAATTTTAAATGATAAAATTACAATTATGGCGATTTCTGTTTTTTACAAAGGTATCTTAATTTTAGAGAATCATACAAATCCGGAACCAAAAGGCCATCTGCCAAATATTCCCTTCAAGATTACCTTAGTAATAAGGTTTAAACCAGATTGTAATAATACTAGATTAGTAATAATACCATATCTGTATTATTAGCAATGATAACACAGTACTTAATGTAAAACGCTTTTTGCCTGTATTTGTCAAATTGAAATATCTTAATAAAAAATAAATTTGCTTACATAATTCCTTATTTCGATTTACGTAATTAAAATGTTAGATTTTCACTCAGTGCTTTCAGTTTTGGATTCATTGGATGGCCAAAGTAACGTAAAAAGGCGGGAAAATTATTATTAAAAACACGTTTGTGCTTACTGTATCTCTAAAAAACCACTGGAGATACAAAAAAAAGTGTAATGCGAAATTTTTTTGTCTTAACAAGCGCTTTATAATGACATACAACATGATGCATGTTGCTATTTAAAAATTTTGACTTTAAGGAATTTTTTATTTTTCAAAATTCGTATTAGGGGGCCAATATTAAAATAATAATAAAAATAGTCATGCGGAATATCATAGTGAAGCTGAGGGTTTTGCAAGTAAGAAATTGAAATCGGAATGAACCTATCTCAAACAGTAAGAAAACTATAGGGTATTCCGTAAACGTCAATATTTTCCACAAAAATGGCCGCCATTTTGAAATTTGTCATGATAAATGAATTTTGTTTTCATCAATGAGTTTCTTTCAACAAGACCTTTAAAATGATGTATTATTTGCCATAGGTTTACATTTGATAATTTTGAGATTCGAACCCATGGCCCCTAGTTTTTCAACACTCTTTACGAAAAGGTTGATGAAATCATTTTTAATGGACTCCCCATATGCAATATAGGAGGAAAGCATTTTGTTTTAGGCCACTAGACCAAACCGTTCTCCTGCTATACATGCTGCACGGATGGTCTGCCTCACCTTGTATAATATTAATTGTTTACAAATATTAAATAAATATATATCGAGACAACAAAATTAATTAAGACTAAAATTAAACTAAGAACATCAATCAATATATATATATATATATATATATATATATATATATATATATATATATATATATATATATAATTAGAATTCCAGATTAAAACATTAAATATTCTACACAATAATTATATGTTTATATATGCATAATTTATCACGAACAATAGGTATATATATTTTTTTAAATAATACATAATAGATTAAATTTAAACTAATAAACACTAAATTTATATTATACTAATAAGATGTCAAGTGAGTTTTGTTGGTGTGAGTATATGTAAAGATGTTATATGTGCCAACTGGGTAAAGTATCATCATCTGAGACCTGGTATGCGTTCAGGAGCTGATCTTGCGCTTAAAAACACAATTCTTACAATTCTTACATATGAGACGCCGACACAACGTTTTTGGTAAAGGCGAATATGAATGGTTATATGGGTGTAGGATGAGTGTGGATGAGTGTAGTCTGGTTACTAACTGAGTTCAACTGTTACTCAGAAAGGGCAATTTATTAATAGCCCAACAGCCAGGGCAACTAAGGGACCTACAGCTTTACGTGGAATCCGAACCACGTAGTGCTGGTCTGATTTTCAGCTAATTGACAAGTTTGATAATCAGTTATCTCCCCCACACAACATCCGCACAATGACTACCACCCAACATGGACACCCCAGACTTCTCTAGTAGTGTCCACGCCGATAGCAACCACTGAGCGGACGCCTTGTCGGTATCAAGAGGACCGAACATCCAGCCTATCGCCTACAATCTCCCAAACACTTTGTCCCCAAGTAGCTGAGTTACAGCACTGCGCCACCAGTGCCGACCAAAAAACACCCAAGCTATCAGCGAAAAATCCACATCAGAGGGCACTTTATTACCCAGTCCCAGCAGCCTGGTGATGAAATGGCTCCATAGACCTCGTGACCCCAGTTATTCAGAAGTGAATCTTCTCAAGAAGGACAGGACAATCTTCCCATTTACCAAGTTGTACAAGAAAGTAAGATCAGCAACGTCTCTTCTTTTGGCCAGAGAAGGCAACCTCAATTCTTCCAGCTCCAAAAGTTCAACAGGGACGTCCAGGAAATTATAGCCGATCTTAATACCAACTAATCTAACAAATTTACGTTGTATGCTCTGCAATTTACGTTGTTTTCTTCATTCTTTTCAATTCGCTACTATACTGCATCATTTGATAAGTAAAGCATTTCATAAAGGATAATATACATTACAAATGTTACTTGAGAAGTATTAATGAATGGGTGAAAGATTATTGCCTATGCCGGCAATAATACTATTGGTGACCCACCCGGCCCTACACGTATATTGGTTGTGACCCGTCCACCCAGCCCTACACGTACAATGGTTGTGATGGATATATATGTGTGTGTGTGTGTGTGTCTTGATAAGGTTTCCAAACAACAGAAGCGTACTCCAGAAGTGGACGAATTATGGTCTTGTATAGAGTATTCTGGGCATGGACCGAAAACCCACTCTTAGAAGCACGAGCAATATGTAGTTTGAGTGACCTCTTGCATACTTCATCCACATGGTGCTCAGGAGTGAATAATGGGTTTAAGTAGACTCCCAGGTCTTTAAACAATTGACATCTGTTGAGTGAAACACCACCAAGCCTATAATCAATTAGAGTAGTGGTTTCACACCTCTATAATAATACTCTAGAAGGGATGAGGTATCAATTATATCATCTGTAATACAAGCACAGGATATTGAAAATAGGG
>JAQJVL010006961.1:0-26226 GCA_035578905.1 Stictocephala bisonia | reverse complement strand
CCCTCTGTCATCGACTGTATTTGACCTTGCACTATATGCCACCACGGTATTGTTCAATTCTTCAATACCTCTCCACTACTCTCAAGAGTCCATCTATCACAAACGTCACATAGCTGTTACACCACAATACCTCGTCAGTCGACTGTATTTGACCTTGCACTATGTGCCACCACGGTATTGTTCAATTCTTCAATACCTCTCCACTACTCTCAAGAGTCCATCTATCACAGACGTCACATAGCTTTCACACCACAATACCTCGTCAGTCGACTGTATTTGACCTTGCACTATGTGCCACCATGGTATTGTTCAATTCTTCAATACCTCTCCACTAATCTCAAGAGTCCATCTATCACAGACGTCACGTAGCTGTTACACCACAATACCTCGTCAGTCGACTGTATTTGACCTTGCACTATGTGCCACCATGGTATTGTTCAATTCTTCAATACCTCTCCACTACTCTCAAGAGCCCATCTATCACAGACGTCACGTAGCTGTTACACCACAATACCTCGTCAGTCGACTGTATTTGACCTTGCACTATGTGCCACCACGGTATTGTTCAATTCTTCAATACCTCTCCACTACTCTCAAGAGTCCATCTATCACAGACGTCACGTAACTGTCACACCACAATACCTCGTCAGTCGACTGTATTTGACCTTGCACTCTGTGCCACCATGGTATTGTTCAATTCTTCAATACCTCTCCACTACTCTCAAGAGTCCATCTATTACAGACGTCACGTAACTGTCACACCACAATACCTCGTCAGTCGACTGTATTTGACCTTGCACTCTGTGCCACCATGGTATTGTTCAATTCTTCAATACCTCTCCACTACTCTCAAGAGTCCATCTATCACAGACGTCACGTAACTGTCACACCACAATACCTCGTCAGTCGACTGTATTTGACCTTACACTATGTGCCACCACGGTATTGTTCAATTCTTCAATACCTCTCCACTACTCTCAAGAGTCCATCTATCACAGACGTCACGTAGCTGTTACACCACAATACCTCGTCAGTCGACTGTATTTGACCTTGCACTATGTGCCACCACGGTATTGTTCAATTCCTCAATACCTCTCCACTAATCTCAAGAGCCCATCTATCACAGACGTCACGTAACTGTCACACCACAATACCTCGTCAGTCGACTGTATTTGACCTTGCACTATGTGCCACCACGGTATTGTTCAATTCTTCAATACCTCTCCACTACTCTCAAGAGTCCATCTATCACAGACGTCACGTAGCTGTTACACCACAATACCTCGTCAGTCGACTGTATTTGACCTTGCACTATGTGCCACCACGGTATTGTTCAATTCTTCAATACCTCTCCACTACTCTCAAGAGTCCATCTATCACAGACGTCACGTAACTGTCACACCACAATACCTCGTCAGTCGACTGTATTTGACCTTGCACTATGTGCCACCACGGTATTGTTCAATTCTTCAATACCTCTCCACTACTCTCAAGAGCCCATCTATCACAGACGTCACGTAGCTGTCACACCACAATACCTCGTCAGTCGACTGTATTTGACCTTGCACTATGTGCCACCACGGTATTGTTCAATTCTTCAATACCTCTCCACTACTCTCAAGAGTCCATCTATCACAAACGTCACATAGCTGTTACACCACAATACCTCGTCAGTCGACTGTATTTGACCTTGCACTATGTGCCACCGCGGTATTGTTCAATTCTTCAATACCTCTCCACTACTCTCAAGAGTCCATCTATCACAGACGTCACGTAGCTGTTACACCACAATACCTCGTCAGTCGACTGTATTTGACCTTGCACTATGTGCCACCACGGTATTGTTCAATTCTTCAATACCTCTCCACTACTCTCAAGAGTCCATCTATCACAGACGTCACATAGCTTTCACACCACAATACCTCGTCAGTCGACTGTATTTGACCTTGCACTCTGTGCCACCACGGTATTGTTCAATTCTTCAATACCTCTCCACTACTCTCAAGAGTCCATCTATCACAGACGTCATGTAGCTGTCACACCACAATACCTCGTCAGTCGACTGCATTTGACCTTGCACTCTGTGCCACCACGGTATTGTTCAATTCTTCAATACCTCTCCACTACTCTCAAGAGTCCATCTATCACAGACGTCACGTAGCTGTCACACCACAATACCTCGTCAGTCGACTGTATTTGACCTTGCACTCTGTGCCACCATGGTATTGTTCAATTCTTCAATACCTCTCCACTACTCTCAAGAGTCCATCTATCACAGACGTCACGTATCTGTCACACCACAATACCTCGTCAGTCGACTGCATTTGCATGTTGCATACCTAATTATGAGGTGGGGTCATACTTCAGCTTGCAATACAATTTCATTGCTTATAGTTAGTGAACATTTATTTTATAGGAGTGAATTTTAAAATTCTGTTACAAGTATAAATCTAAAATTTAACTATTTTTTTCATAAATTGACTTTATTTCCTTCATTTAACATTAATTTATGTTTAATTTTGGACTTACTTTTATTTCTGCAACTAACTGTTATACCTAACGTTTATATTTAAAGTTCTGTATTTATATTGCTGATAATTGGTTTTTATTACAGAAAAACTTTTTACGTAATCTTTTAATTTCTTGTTTACACTGCAAACGTTTTGATTAGTGTTTACTATATACTAAATCGCCATATAAGTTTGAATGTCTATAAGTTAAGTAAATATTCCATGTGCTAATAGAAAAAAATATTATTATAATTTTATTTTCATCCATGGTACAATAATATCTACACGAGCGGGATGCAACATGCAAAATATATATAGAAAAAGTCACATAGAAGCAAAAATCATTGAACAAGGCAAACAATACACGAAGTACACATAAAACACAGTATAAATAATTGACAGTAACAGGCAGAGATAACAAACTGACAACAAGCAGAATATATGTGCTAAATATGGATAAGATATAACAACTAGAATATCTAACAACAAAACGAAATTAGTAAGCTACACAACAATAACAACAAAGCTTAATTGAAGAATTATAAGATCTATAGAAGATGATATTGCTCTGTAAAGCCTCAGGTCATATATAGTAGTAGATTACAGTGTGGGTGGACAACCAGGTCGTTAATAAATATATTAAATAAAAGAGGACGCAGCAAAGAACCTTGTGGAACACCAGTGGTAGCTTTGAAGACATAGGAAAGAGCATTGTTGCCATCTGCTATTTACCCTCAGCACATATTTGATGTTCATTTATTGTATGCTTAATATTTTGAACGAAATGTAAATTGATAGTACAATGAGAATGACAGTTCATTTTAATTAGACCCAATTAAAAAGAAATGGATTCATTTGATTATTTTATATGAAGCTATTATTTTAACACGTTATATTTAATAAGATGATAATGACAACGTAATTATGGAAATTTATGGAAATTAAATTACTATCCTAATATTTATAAACAATTTATATCAGACAACAGGTACGTTTAAAAATGTTATTTTTATATTAGTTTTTAGGCTGAACTATGGCTCATTAATGTTGGATAATTTATTGGTAAACTAGACACATTCATAAAAAGACATCAAAAAATTAATAACTTAAACATAAAATCACTATGTGTAAAGTAATGATAGAAGTAATACATAATAAATTAAATACAAATGAGAAAACATTATGTGTTTAACGATTAGTTAAAAAAATAGTAGGACAAGTACCAGTTGGTGTACAAATTTCATGAAATACATAAAAACAGCAAAATAAATGGCTGAATAAAATGTATCTTAATTTTTACTTAAGTATGTAAAAATATATACTTGTAGAGTTGTGTTCTTAAACGTTGCAAATAAAGCTGGAGGCCAAATAAATTAAACTCATACCATTAATAATAAAAGTCACTCTCTAAGTATGCATTACTACACTACATAGCAAATCATATGATATAAAAAGTAATTATATTATTGTTTGTAATTATAAAAAAAAATAATATTAAATTAAATATTTCGGTACTTTTTTCAAGTTTCTTATAGTTAATGTGAATTCTGTGTACAATATTACTATATCACATTCTTATCAGTAAGAATGCTTATGTAAATCTTATTTTTCTTTTGCTCACATAAACTGTTTTATTTCAGTAAGGTTATGTATTGTGATTTAAATCCTAAGATTAGTATTAGAGAATGATTCAAGATTTACAAATAATTCTTAATTTATTTTAATCGGTTTACTCTAAAATCAGTGGCGGGGTCCAATTGCACTAAATCTCAGCTGCTGTAACTGTTCAGCCAGATGGGATACTCCAATTAAGACCTTAATTGACTGTCTGGTCATGGAGCTAAATGGCCATTAAGAACTGTCCAGTACAGTGTCATACAAACCTTACCAACCTGTCTTCTATCTTGATTATATTTTAAAAAGGTATTATACAATATTCGTACTTTTTTATCAATAACAATTTTTTTAGTAATATTCCATATCGTATATTTTACTTATTACTTAATAATAATAATGTTATGGGTAAAAAACTGTTATATTATGTTATAATGTTATGGGTAAAAAATGTTATAAAATAAAACTGTCGTTACTATAAGTAACAAAGTAAGTGATACATTCTACGAGCTATAACTATTATTATATATATTATTATATATATATTTACTCTTAAAACAGGATAATTCATAGTTACATCAATACTAACCGTATAGGTTGTTGTGTACTAACTACTTTTCAGTTCAGATTCTGACGTAATTTTCTCTTAGGTGTTTCCGTACCATATATTTTACTCAATATATGTAATATAGAACAGGCATATTTCTTATTTTATTTATTTTTTATAATTTATTTTATTTTTATACTGTATTTCCCGTAAGGTATCCTCTAAAACATTTCTATCAAACAGTGGTGTGTTATTTAATTACCTATTACCTACCATAAAAATAACCAAAAATCTAATAACAATTAATGTGCCCTATAAGGCACATTAACCGAAAACCTTAATGTAAACTTATATTACTTTTTGTAATAATAATGTATATAGTCTTTGGCTGTTTTTAAATTCGTTTACCTTACGTAAAACAATAAGTAAATTTTAAATTAATTGTTCTATATACAATAGATCACAGTTGTGTATATTGATTTGGCACGTCTTTCAAAACTAATCGTATCAGACTAAATTCTAATTAAGGTTTTATGAAACATTTCTCAGAGCTGCACTTAGAGGTAATGATAATAAGATATGTGTTACGAGGAGAACCAAGTAACGTATATGCTATCTTGCAACGGGGGAATGAATCAGAGATGTGAATAAACAAGCTTGTTTCAACTTCAATATCTATGTTTATTTTAGAAACAGATAATATAAGGAGAATCGATTAAAAAAACTAAAAATGTTGTATATAAAACTTCTAATGTTGTTGTGATAATGTCAGCGTAAAATATAGGACAACCATGTCTGAACCTGAAGAAAATTTATGTTTAGAATTTAGCCCCAGGCTGGCCGACTGCCTATGATTCACTACTGGGTAGTTTTCTTTGCTTGCTTATTGTTTTACAAGTGTAAAGCATCACATCAGTATAAAAGCTCGTCAATCTCAATAACAATGTTTTATAAAACCCTCTAAGCCTACTTTAGTAGTGTACAAATTAGCGCAGTCGTGTCAGAACTATAGGTAAATATTACTAATTAAAACTACTAAAATGACTAATTTTTATAACCATAATTTTGTTACTTATCTAAGCCATACGTAGTTCCCCGTTCCGAGTTTCAGGTTTATAGAATCTGTCAATTGCTAAATAAAGTGGTCAAAAAGTGAATAATTAGACTTCATTAAATAAAACCGAAATTGGTAGTGAGGTAACGGAAAAGTAGTAGTAGTGAATTAACGGAAAATGTCCTCATCTTTATCTATACAAAAATCTAAAGTCGTCGAATCTCATCTCTGACTCACTCATAACTGTCTCTTAAAAACTGCTATGAATTCGAGGCTGAAATGTTGTAGGACAATTGTTCCTTATATTATTCTTAAAGGCAGGGTTTTACAGGTTTTACCATGAGCAGGATTTAAAAAAATCTTTTTTATTTTCCAATTCAAATCAGTTACCTCTCTTAGAAATGAAAGTACAGAAAAATCTACAAAAAGTTAACAACATTATCCAACAATAAATAAGGAGCAATTGTCCTAGAACATTTCAGCCTCAAATTCTTAGCAGTTTTCAAGAGACAGTTATGAGTGAGTCAGAGATGAAATTAGGCGACTTTAGATTTTTGTATAGATAAAGATGAGGACATTTTATTTATTTATTTATTATCATTATAAACAGTTAACACCATTATACAAATGAATAAATTCAAAGATGGCTTAATGGTAAACTTAACCTCATATGTGCCACTAAATGTCCACTGAAAGTTAAAAGAGATATATTACAAATTATAACAAAGAAGATAATAACAAGAACACATATGATCAACGAAATATAAATATCTAGAATAAATCAAATTACAATAATAACAACGTAATATCAACATAATTAGGTAAACAAAGTAACAACATTAATGTAAATATATGTAAGTATATGTAAATGGTAGACAATCAAACAAAACTTCAATTTACAACAACAACCATACATTAAGATCTGGAAAGAGGCGAAGCATAACATACTAATACAACTAAGTAACCAGCAAGGCATAACTCAATAATAATAAGATAATTATAATAAGACAATTTGTGTAACCTCACTACTACCCAGTGTACTACCTAACAAAGAAGATAATAACAAGACATTTTCCGTTAATTCACTACTACTACTTTTCCGTTACTTCACTATCAATTACGGTTTTTTGTCGCCATTATGGTTGGTTATATTAGGTCAAGTTAGGTTAGGTTAGGTGGCTACTAAAGTTGATCACAAACTGGTAAATCCAATGATTGACCTACGCCGAATGCGTTCTCCATTTGGAAGTTCTTGGAAAGCGATTAGATAAGGCCAATGAAATCGGACCCCTAGCGTATAAGGAATACCATAGTGGACGGAAAATGAGTGGGGAAATGTTTTCAGAGCAGTAGAACACTTATCAAGCGGTAGTGAAGTAACGAAAAAGATCCAAATATTAAATCGCCAAATTAAAAAATGATCTATGTTCGAAAGTTAGGATGATCCAACATTACAAATTAGATAGTACTGTGTCAATGGGATTTTTTCCATTTAAAATATTCTAAATATACCAACCCTTCAGTGTATAAGGATAAGAACGTGGTACAATTGGAATCACAAGAGACTACGGTTAACAATGTTGTAATTTGTAAAACTAAAAAAAGTCCATATATTTCAGATGTATTTAATTTGTTAGTAATGCTGAGAATTGTTAATAATTTGGTAATTTTATTGGTTTTCATCTTAACCGTTTTAAGTTAACTTCTTGTAGAAAACCGTAACGATAAGATGATTTCCGTTTAAACTTCAACAACCACAAATAAGACAAATTGTGTTTCATATTCAATTGATAGAATTTGTTATAACATCTTTAAACTGTAAAAACAATAAATAATAATGTTGTATTCCTAGGACTCTTCAATTTAACTGTTTTAGAGTGTTAGGAAGTACTGTATTATATATAATACTAGTCTAACTGCCTTTAATTTGTAGCACAAATATTTCCTATAATGTATTTAGCGCCTTTGTTTCCAAATATATAAGTTATTTACGACAGTAAATAGTTGGTTTGTAGTTGCCGGTATCATCATTTCTTAGTTCTTCAGGTAAATAATAGTTATACGTCTTTCAGTCTATGAGATATAGACTATTTATAGGTAATATATTTGAGGATTTTCATTTGGTTTTTTTTTACCATGTTGCTGGTTTAATTTATTATATCCTTTCATATATTATATCACTTCAATTTAATTATCTTAATAGCAAGTTGTATATTTTAAAGATTTTATATTTATATATTATTATATACTTATAAATTAAAGTTATTTCTAATATTTATTTTATAATTCCAGTATGAGTATACTTTTGAAGTTAAAGTATTGTGAATGGGAACATTTGTTCAAGTGTCCCACCACTGAGGTCTTCTCTATTCACAATTGACAGAACATCAAACAGTGAGTTAATCATGCAGTAAAGTGTCCCTCAAGTATGTTGACCACGTATTGCCCGTTTATGTTCTACCTCAACGTTGATAGTCCTAATAAATATTCCGATCCACTTTATGAACAATATTGTCCTCTTAAAAAGACAGTGAAATCATTATCAACATAACATTTTTTATAAATATTTTTGTATAAATTAATTATTACTTTGAGATGAATTGACTAGAATATATGATGACAAATTTTGATAACAGATATTCGGTAATACAGTAGATCACACCACTCGAACTTCACCCATGATCTATCATTTGCCTAAATAATATCCAATTTTTATAAACATTTCTTCGATCATAATTTTAAATAAAATTATGTAATAGGCAGAGTATATAATAAAAACATGATTTTTTAAATACGACTGTTTTAAGTATTCACAAACAACATCAAAGGAAAATTGAATAATTTATGGCTAAAATTAGTGGGAATAAATTAAAATACTTATTTAATTAGCCGAATATTATGGGTATTAGTATTAATAATATAGCAACAGTGGCAATCTACATTTTTTTAATTTTAAATTAATAATTGTTTAATAAATTTGATAAAATTTCAACTAATTTTCCAACATCTGTTAAATGTTATACAAGCAAACTAAAGCACATTGTATGTGTGTTTTTTACTGACTTTTAGGAGCTATTATAAAATTAACAAACCAAGGATAAAATTACAAAACTATTTTTAAAGTAACTACATATAACATACTGAAGTACAATTTACATACAACGTTATAGTTGTTATGATTTTTCTTATTTCTTTAATATGTAAAATCGACCGCCATCTTAATATTAATGTGTAACTAATAATAATAAAATAGTAATAATTCGCTTACCCAGAATAGTATACAAAATAGTAGTATTGATGATTCAGTAAACAGTACAAGTAAACGTCACACAACACAAATTTATTACAATACAAGCAAAAAATGCACAACTATATTACAATACAAGTACAAAATACACGAATATTATAGTGATCGATTTTGCTGAACCACGCTCGCCTTCCTCAGACCAGAGGGTGATTAATTCAATAATTCAGGAATATGTAGGATTAACTGTAATGATTGTATTATGTTTTACATAGGTCAGACTGTAAATGTTTATAAAAGATAATAAAACCATGTCTCTGCTTTTAAAAACAAGAAACCTGACAGATCTAATGTAGCTAAACACCTTGTAGCCACAGTTTGAATAAAACAGATGAAAATGTAGATATTCTAAAAGTTTGTAAGAAGGGTCGTATTATGAATACTTGGGAAGAGTTATTTATGTTTAAAGAAAAATGTAAGGATCGTGATAAATTAATGAATGAACAGGTTAATTTTGATTCCGAAATAGTTTTTAATAATATATTTTCAGTGACTAAAAGAATATTAGTATTAGTAACAGCCAATAGGGATAACCTATAGTATTGCAGCAGCCGTAATTTTTACGGTTCCAGCCAATGGGGTCACATGATCATAGGCCCATTGAGTTGTAGAACACCATTTTCCATTCTTTTGTGAATCCCTCTGGTCTGAGGAAGGTGAGCGTGGTTCACTGAAATCGATCACCATAATATTCGTGCATTTCGTACTTGTATTGTAATATATTTGTGCATTTTTGCTTATATTGTAATACATTTTTGTTGTGTGACGTTTACTTGTACTGTATGTACATACCAACACGTATTATGCTAATTAAAAACTATTTGATTCAGTAAAATAAACATAATTAATTAAAGCCCTAACCATTTTTATTTTAATTTTATTTAGGAATAAACTATAATAATTACATAAGATTTCACATAATTAATTGAGAGAGAGCCACACAAAGAGTTGATTGTCACATAGAGCTTTGTTTAACCTGTCTATACGTGTCTGGACAAAAGGGGGAAACAGATTATTGGTCTCTTTTTTATGCAAGTTTACAATATATCAGTGGAATCTATTATTTGGCTTCCCTTTGATGTTGAAATGCGCATTTACCCTGTCATTGTTTATTAATTAACACGGGATTAGAGGTTTTATGCTGGATTAAATGATATTAGTAGGTTTTTATAATTGTACTTGTGGGCTATTTATTAAGAAATGTTCAGTTAAAAAATAGGAAAAACAACAAACTACATAATCTATAGTTTCTTCAATGCTAGAGATGTTATGTTTGTAGAAAAGTGAAGTTTTACACAACAACATAGCATATGACCTTTTGTGGGATGTCACATAGTTTACCCAGACTTGAACTTGTTATATTAGTTAGCAGAATTATCGCCTAGTGTATCCAATCACAGTTATTATTAGGGTGAACCAATACTAACATAACATCCAAGTGTTGTTGTGTTTTTGATAATATATTCTTATTATTCATATGTGCAGCGAATTATTATTACTTTTCAAATAAGAACAGCTCTTCATATATATTGTCTATCATATTTACATCCTTAATATGCTAAAACATCACTATACAATAATATTCATTGTTTGTTTGAAGCATCGATGCATACTTATGTAATCAACAAAGTCTTACAATCTTCTCCAGCGAATAATTTTGTCACACTCGAGTCTCCGACCCTCTACCTGATGTTGACGTTGGAAATACGCGTAACTACGTCGAGTATCAGACCAGTTTGTCGTCTCTCCATCCGTCTCCAAACCATTGTGTGATTTGAACAGTCATAGTAGTTGACTCTTCTTCCCCACTTGGCTACCAGGCACCGTCAGTCATCAGTAGCTGGCGCTCTCAATATGCAGTTGAACATTACTTTCGTTACAAAACGTTTCACGTTACATGTTCTAAAATATATATTTCAATTATAACATCAGTCTTTTCACGTAATTTAGATTTAGGATCAAACAAACAAAAGTAAAATAAGGGATTTATTAAAATTATGCAGTATTCTACAGTGATTACTATACATTTCCTAAGCACCAACAATTTAATAATATATGTATGTTTTCGTCTTTTTCATATAATATAACATACATTTCAAATATTTCTTCAAACTAAGTTTATCATTTGGAATTGGTATTTCTTTTTAAACTTTTATTCCTGATAAACCAAATGATTTTTTTAATGTTTTAAAACATTGTTGTCAAATATTATAATATTGGAAGAGCATTCACTGTCTTAAAATATTATACGCCTAAACTTTACAACAAGTCTTACTTAAGCTAATGGCATGGATCACAATTTTACAAGTTGTTAAAACAACCTTCTTTTAAACTACTCCTTTTAAGAGGTTTCGCTGTCATTTGATCCTATCGTGGTACTAAAAATATTAAAAGTAATTTGTCTACTCTTAGTATGTTTATCTGATTTTGCAGCAAATTTTCAACCTTATAAATGTTTTATATATTACATGAATTTGTTTAATTTTGTTTGTTTCCATACGTTACAGAATTTCACTGTTTGATTTGGATGCTCCATTAAACATCATATACAAAAACGTTTAATTTTTTTTTAAGGAGAGGCCAACCTCCTTCTTTACCTTACTCTGCCCATTCCTCATAGACTATTGATCTGTGCGAGGAACTTAATCAGACAGAGTAATGGGGCGAACCAGTACAGTAGAAGGTGAATATTACTGATAAATCTTCCGGTCTAGGCCGAATTCGAACCAGCGCTATATCTAACCCAAGCTCAAAGTCCTGACGCCTTAGACCACTCGGCCACCGACTCGCCCACTTTTCGATTCGAATTCGTTAGAACAAATGTCATGCTGATGAACACGTTTTCACGTTCTAAATTTTAGTAAAAGAAACTGTAAAATATTTTTCTTTATACAATTAGTCTTATGTAATTCATTTACAGAACAAATGTTGACAATTGATGTTTGTCATATTAAAATTGGTATCTACGAAAATAATGAAAAAACTGTATAAATCCCAAAATAATTATTTATTCACTGCAAATTGAACTTAGTAAATAATAAAAGAGCTCCACTTAAGGATTAAATAACCATAAAACAACAAACTAATCCTGTCAGAAACTCGATGAGCCACTGTAGTAGTTACATTTCTGGTTTATCCTTTAATTCATTTTTCTGGGAACTTAAATTTTTTCGAGCTATTTACATAATATAACTCTTACGTTTTCTATATAACAATTAATGTATTATGAGTGTAACTTATATAAGTTGCTCCTTTGCCTTTGTTAAAATACGTGATTTATGTAATGTTCCTAAAGTATAAAAATCTTAGATATAGGAACTGTGCATGAATATCTTCAACATAAAATCTACGCATTTGTAAAGTTTTACACTTGATTCATCATTACACAGTTGCACGAAATTTCTATTCAATTTTAACAGTAATAAACTTAAATTTATATTTCATAAAGCAATGTAGCTTATGTTAATAGATAAAAAAGGTCCAGTCTGAAAAGAATTATTTACAATTTAAATGGAGCATGAAATACAATAATTGTCCAAGAAACGTAATCATAATGGCAAACAACAATGTTTTAAATAAATGGCAACTCAAACAATTGGGAATTGGTATTATTGTTCTCGGTGGTTGAAAAGGGGGTGGAAGTGTAACAATTGGTTGTTATTCATTAAGAATTGTTTAAGTGGCAAAATGTTCTATCCTCAAACTGTATAGAGCTGCTGAGAGAACTGAAATATTATATTATATATTAGGATAAGGTTAACAGGCCTTTTGGTAAACATAATACTTATAATATTACATATATAAAATGTTCTTGTTATGTTAACTATACAATATTATAAAAAGGAGATGTAACCTTTCAAATGACTTTATATTTAAAGTAGTAATATATTCATCATTTATCGGTCAGTTATATATGGGTAGTTCTTATAAGTACAGCCATATAATAGGAAATTTTACACTCGTCAAAGGGTATTTTAAAATACATCAATCTATTATGTATCGAGGAATTAATTACCTAAGGTTCGTTTGATACTGATTAATCGTCCTTCCGTGTTCAGTTGATTTATCTTTGTATAATAATTCAGAATATTTCTTCAATCAATCTAGTATCGAATATTTATTTTTATAAGGTTTTACAAAAACATACTGAAAATATAACTAATTTCGTAATAATTTTATAATATGGAATGTTACTAACCCACCCTCCTTTTCTACTCCGATATTAAATTGAAAGTCAGTAAATATTTTTAAGTAGTTATTTCAATACCTGCATAAATGGACTTCCATGACATTATTTAGGGATACTTCAACTAGTTACTTTTCAGAGAGGGAACACGTAAGTAACTAATAAAGTTACGGTTTTTATTCTAAAAATATAAAAATAACAGGTTTCTGAATTCACTTAACGATTCATGTGCGAGTTTCATCTTCTTTTTTTTAAGATTTTATGAACCATATTATCCATAATTTGTACTGAACCATAAATAAAGTGCGAAGGTTCTCACTGACGCAGGATTGAAACTTCAGACTTAATCTTGTTTGTTTTATGAATAGGATCTGATTCATCAAAACAATGGACACATATTCTATCAGATACACAGTGGCCTTGACCGCAGGGTTCAGATTTTATCGGAAGATAACTGCTTCAAGCAATATCTAGAGCGTGGCTGTTCCTTGGATGTGTAACCAGAGAGGGATCCCGCCTGCCCGGTCACTGGTGGAGGTTTTGGAAATAACCCACATACCGTTAGTCCCCAGGTTAATTCTTCTATTTAGTATTAGTAGGACTTCTTAGCCCCAACTTCACCTGGTAAAATAGGACCTACTTTAATTTCAAAAAGTCCTTCTAGTTAGAATGTTAGATTAGTTATTATTCCCTTAAAGATCATCGGTATACCGTTGATTAACACACGTGTATGTGTATTTAAAGCAATAACTTTGTAATTATTATGATAATTATAACTATTTCATCATAAATATTTATATGTTACAAAACACAACTCTTTAAAAACGCATAAATCTTAGTAAATAATAGATTTAATCCTCAAACTCGTTTTACCAAAAACTATTTTTTTTTTTAATATAAAATTATTTTACGTTACTGATAGTTCAAGAACATTAATTCAATAAGTTCCTATGTTCTAAAGTCAGAAAGTGTAAGTTGTTTTACTTTACACTTTAAGTAACTCTTGGGTAGTTTAAAGTAACTCTTGGGTAGTTTAAAGTAACTCTTGGGTAGTTTAAAGTAAGTCTTGGGTAGTTTAAAGTAACTCTTGGGTAGTTTAAAGTAACTCTTGGGTAGTTTAAAGTAACTCTTGGGTAGTTTAAAGTAACTCTTGGGTAGTTTAAAGTAACTCTTGGGTAGTTTAAAGTAACTCTTGGGTAGTTTAAAGTAACTCTTGGGTAGTTTAAAGTAACTCTTGGGTAGTTTAAAGTAACTCTTGGGTAGTTTAAAGTAACTCTTGGGTAGTTTTAAGTAACTCTTGGGTAGTTTAAAGTAACTCTTGGGTAGTTTAAAGTAACTCTTGGGTAGTTTAAAGTAACTCTTGGGTAGTTTAAAGTAACTCTTGGGTAGTTTAAAGTAACTCTTGGGTAGTTTAAAGTAACTCTTGGGTAGTTTAAAGTAACTCTTGGGTAGTTTAAAGTAACTCTTGGGTAGTTTAAAGTAACTCTTGGGTAGTTTAAAGTAACTCTTGGGTAGTTTAAAGTAACTCTTGGGTAGTTTAAAGTAACTCTTGGGTAGTTTAAAGTAACTCTTGGGTAGTTTAAAGTAACTCTTGGGTAGTTTAAAGTAACTCTTGGGTAGTTTAAAGTAACTCTTGGGTAGTTTAAAGTAACTCTTGGGTAGTTTAAAGTAACTCTTGGGTAGTTTAAAGTAACTCTTGGGTAGTTTAAAGTAACTCTTGGGTAGTTTAAAGTAACTCTTGGGTAGTTTAAAGTAACTCTTGGGTAGTTTAAAGTAACTCTTGGGTAGTTTAAAGTAACTCTTGGGTAGTTTAAAGTAACTCTTGGGTAGTTTAAAGTAACTCTTGGGTAGTTTAAAGTAACTCTTGGGTAGTTTAAAGTAACTCTTGGGTAGTTTAAAGTAACTCTTGGGTAGTTTAAAGTAACTCTTGGGTAGTTTAAAGTAACTCTTGGGTAGTTTAAAGTAACTCTTGGGTAGTTTAAAGTAACTCTTGGGTAGTTTAAAGTAACTCTTGGGTAGTTTAAAGTAACTCTTGGGTAGTTTAAAGTAACTCTTGGGTAGTTTAAAGTAACTCTTGGGTAGTTTAAAGTAAGTCTTGGGTAGTTTAAAGTAAGTCTTGGGTAGTTTAAAGTAACTCTTGGGTAGTTTAAAGTAACTCTTGGGTAGTTTAAAGTAACTCTTGGGTAGTTTAAAGTAAGTCTTGGGTAGTTTAAAGTAACTCTTGGGTAGTTTAAAGTAAGTCTTGGGTAGTTTAAAGTAAATCTTGGGTAGTTTAAAGTAAGTCTTGGGTGGTTTAAATAGTAAACATATTTCACACTTAGAAAAGAAGTGTTTTCAACTGGCATATTTTCACTACAATCTGTGGGGCTACATTCCTTCAAGAGTTAACTAAAATGTTTTAGTTTTCATTTACAAAAAGTACAACAGTAGCACCCTTTATGTGTTAGGCTGAATACTAAGTTATAATTTGAGTACTAAGCATATATAATATGATTCTGTGGTTGATATTGCAAATTAAATCCAAACGCTATGAAAATGTTTATTAATACAATAAAATACTCACAATATATTTAATATAAATTTATCCTGAAGAATGGAAACTTAATAAATGCAATCACAAAGTCTAATATTAATAAAACAATGTATATTATGAAATGCATCTGTTTAAGGTTTAAATGTTAGTAAAAGATATAAAATTGTTTATAAAACTGTTTACTTAAAGGTAAATCCTCTCCAAGTAAACTTCACATAATGCTCCTTACCTAGATATAGCAACAAAACCGATATTATTTCCCGCTTTGTCTACAGGATGACGCTATTGGATTACGCTGTCTGTCAAGACTTACTTCCTTTGTCAGTAACTTCATATTTACCAAATATGGAATACTTATTTACCACAAAAAGTATGAGAGATGCAACATATATCATTTGAAAGTATCTTAAAACTATTTTAGTCACTACGTGATCGTTTTGGTGTGTTCTTTAAAAAGATATTTAGCAATATTCTCAATTTATTTCAGCTAGATTAATAAAATTGAATAAACTTAAAGCTCTGACTAGTGTGTTTTTTTTTTTTTTTTTTCATCCTGCAGAGGATGTAGGGATGTTACTCAATTGGCAAAGGTTTTCAATCAATTTTTCTACTTCAACTTAAAAGATAGCAAAATTATGCTGCCTTAGTAAAAGCTTACTTAACACAAGCGTTAATAGCAAGTCATTTGTAATAAGATCATCCATTTAATGTTTCCCCTTAGAGCTATCAACATATAAACAAGGAAAACAAAAATATGATACTAAAATGTTTGTCTTCAACAAAGTGACAGTGAAACTTATCTAGATTGTATGGTGGATAAGTGCCCGTTAGGAGAATTGAACACTAGTCACTTCCTAGGGATGTACTTAGCCAGAAGTTTAATCCTAACAGACTGTATGGTTATGTGTGTTCTTACCTCATACAAAGAAGGTCTACATCTACAAAGTAAAGATAAATGTTAATGAATAACTACTCCTCAATGGCTGCTGGGACACTCATTTGATCCCCTTGTTATATTACATTAAATTTGTTTCTATATATGTACAGATATTTACCAATTAAATATAATATTAAACAACCCACTCTTCATTATTGTTTGTATTTTTTACTTGAATCACAGTAATATAATATTACGAGACGAGTTTAAGCTTTTAATTACTTTCTTTTTAAAAAATGTTAAAATATTGCAGATTTCCTACTCAGCCTATTCATATATTTTTGCAATTATCTTTCTTCTTAATCTTAGATCACATTATTTTAAAATTTTTACTTACAGTTTTTCTTCTTTTCATTTTTCCCTATCATAGACATTTCTATTCACAGACAGACATATATTCGGATTAATTTTAATATTTCCCTTTTTTGGTAAGGTGTGTAAAATTTGGTTTTGAGAAGAAATTTGATTTGACATAAAATGACGTGCTATGGTTAGTTAACAGTCTTAATTGGTCGAAAAGAATCGTCTACTCGGTATCATTTCATAATTATCAGATAAAATACCAACTTGCTTATAAATATACATATATCGTACCAATTATACGTTTATAATGATAAAAAGGAAAGCCTTAAATATATAGACTATATAAATATATATTAAATATATATGTTTTGAGTCGTATCGTCATTCATGTCATTACTTTTAGTACTTTACTGTTTATTTAAGGATCCACATACCTTAATGATTTTACCTAAATTTGATATCCATAGAGGAGGTCCTGCATCGAAAAAGATAGTGTAATTTGTTGCAAGGACGTAATATAAGCAACTTTAGTACTAATGGCAAGGACAGACTGTATTCAACAATACAGTGTGACTACGATTGGCATATATATTACAAGTTGTGATAAGACTGATTAATATGCCTCCAAAATATTTCAAAGACTTGTCAAATAAAAAATAATTTACATTTTAACAAAACCATTTATTGGTGTCGAAATTCTTATACTTAAAAGATCTTTAACATTTCAACAGGATCGCTAAACTCAAAATTGCATAATTAATGCTAATTTACTGATTGAAATTAATTAAATGTGTTTGACCTTTTACAAGTTACTGTGAGGATGTAATTTTCTGTATTAAGACACAAATATAATGACAGTACTTTCAGTTCAAGGAATTTTGTGATTTTTTAAACTTAATAAAAAACAATTATTGATTTTAAAATAATTATAACAAGTAATAATGAAACAATGAGCATAATAATCTTGAAACGAAGCAAGGATAAGATAACAATGTCTATTACAGACGATAAATAACATTACAGGTAGCTAAATGTTAAGTTTACCACTAACGACCTGTCAATATCAGGTCTGCCGGTTCGTTTTAGTGGTTTATGTCCTACTTTTCATCTCGAGTGGTAATTAACTGATACTTTGTTTTTACTTACAACGTAAAAACTGTATGAACACAATAATTGAACTTAAATGTAATTGTTAAACATAATTTATAATTGTTGATTAAAATATTTTAGCTAAGAAGGATGGTGGTTCAGATAATAAAAGTATGTAGCTCCATATTATATAACAGATTATTAGTAAATATTTATATAGGAATAAAAAATAATTATAAGATAAAAGAAAGAAAGGAAACGCAAACGATTCTGTATAATTTTGTTGTAGGTTAAGCAGATGTCAAAAGTCCTTCGTTTTATAAAAGCTTTATATGGTTACATTTCTCTAAATCTTCAACTAAAGTATCAAATACCATATTTAGAAGGTTGTACATGTAAAATTAAAGGTGATAAAATAATTATTTGTCTAGTTAAATTTTTTAGAAAGTTGTTAGATGCACATTATTTTTATCTTTTCAGTTAATTTACCACCACTACTTTTTTATTTCTGTTATTTCCCTACCACTTAATAAATATTATGTCGCTTTAAAAACTGTTCCCCACTCATTTTTACGTCCACTGCGGTATTCCTTATCCTCTAGGAATCCGATATTTCTGGTCTTATCTTGTCGCTTTCCAAGAACTTACACACGGATAGCCCATTCGGCGATAAGTCAATTATTGGATTTACCAGTTTGTGATCAACTTTAGTAGCCAGTTAACCTAACCTAACCTTAATTGCGATAAAAAAGTAGTGGTAATGAAGTAACGAAAAAAGTAGTGATAGTTAATTTACGGAAAAGGTTTCAATACAAGAATTTCTTAGCAATTATCCTATATTAATAATGTTATTGCATCAGCCTTCCTGCACTCTGCGTCAGGTCTGTTTCCACGTTAATCATTGGAACTCTCTTGATGGTTGAAAGTTATTTGTTACACTAGAATTGTTCATGATTGTTTATTTATTCGATATTTCCAATAATTAAACCATTATAAATCTACGAAAAAAATAAGTAAAGGCCAATTTAAAAATTTTTAAATTTCAATAACTAAAACTATAAAATCAATGGTCGTTGCCATATTAGATTATTCTAAAAGTAATATTAATGATAATATGAGCTTGTAGGTTGAATTGCTTGCATAAACACTGCATCTGTTTTCATACCTGTAGGCTCTGCAACATTGATGATGATACCACCAATAATATTAGATTTTTTTCAGTGTCAGTAATCCGTGTAATAATTATATGGAGTTTCGTTAAATAAATTCCATGATATAAGATATTTTATAATAATGTAATTAGTTACAGGTTCAAATGAATTTAGTGCTGGTATGATTGCTGTAAGTTTGAAAATTTAACTTTTTTTTATACTCGTTTAATTAAGTATTATAATTCCTGGTATATATAGAAAGTTATGTATGATCGAAATTCTCTATTTAAAACACATGTTTTAAAATGTCATTTAAAATAAATGTGTTAAATAAAAATGATAAAGTGAGACGTATAGCATCAAAATATACAGTATTTGTACTATTGTTTTTTTTTTTTTTTTTTTTTTTTTTTTTTTTTTTTTTTTTTTGTTTTTTTTTACATTTAAAGGTGTAGTTTAGGTGAAAGTCTTCTCGATCCCATCTTTACGGAAAATGGTTCAGAACAGAAAATTGACAATATCATTAATATCAATATTATTACCTTTAAATCACTGTTAAATATTTAATGTTCAATCTAAAACTAGGAAGTAACCATGTTCATAGTACTTACCAATATATAAAAATGTATCAGTAAAATATAATAGTTAAATGCAGTCATGGGTTACAAAGTTTATAAGCCTTGGCGTAAAAGGAAGTTTGTCTAATTTGTCTGTATAAAATGTATGACTTATATGAATTTATACGCCTTTAAATGTACAGTGGTTTAGGTTTTGGAATAAGAATAAATAAATGTTCATAAATTGAATTCCATAATTTAACGTTAAATTTATCTATATATATTTGTTCAGTACAATAAAATTATATCTATATGGAATATAGGTTAGTGATCCACAATTAAAATAAATAAAAATGTCCTACAATGTCTTAACGAACTTACTAATGAATTGATTTACTGAGACATTTGTTTCAGGATATAGAATATATGGACTTCGCTACATTTATCTCGAACAACAATTAGTCTGGCAGTCGGAATGTAGTTAACTCTCCAATACCGTCAATTGTAGGCCGTTCACCAAATGGCTCCACTCCAAAGGTACCTTATTGATAGACTGTCACACACTTCAAGGGAGAAGATATGGACCAGGCCACATTGATCGTAATCAACAATCAGTCTGGCTGTCGGAATGTAGTTAACTCTCCAATACCATCAATTGTAGGCATTTCACCAAATGGCTCTACTCCAAAAGTACCTTAGTGATAGGCTGTCACATCCTTCAAGGGAGTAGATATAGACCTGGCCACATCAATCGTAATCAACAATCAGTCTGGCAGTAGGAATGTAGTTAACTCTCCAAAACCATCAATTTTAGGCAGTTCACCAACTGGCTCCACTCTAAAAATGTCTTATTGATAGACTGTCACATCCTTCAAGGGAGTAGATAGAGATAGAGTAGATAGACCTGGCTACATTGATCATAGTCAACAATCAGTCTGGCAGGCGAAATGTAGTTAACTCTTGAATACCGTCAATTGTAGGCAGTTAACCAAATGGCTCCACTCTAAAAATGTCTTATTGATAGACTGTCACATCCTTCAAGGGAGTAGATATAGATAGACCTGGCTACATTGATCATAGTCAACAATCAGTCTGGCAGACGAAATGTAGTTAACTCTCGAATACCGTCAATTGTAGGGCGTTTGCCAAATGGCTCTACTCCAAAGATACCTTATTAAAAGACTGTCACATCCTTCAAGGGAGAAGACATGGACCTGGCCATATTAATCATAATCAACTATCAGTCTGGCAGTCGGAATGTAGTTAACTCTACAATACCGTCAATTGTAGGCCGTTTACCAAATGGCTCCACTCCAAAAGTGTCTTATTGATAGACTGTCACATCCTTCAAGGGAGTAGATATAGACCTGGCTACATTAATCGTAATCAACAATCAGTCTGGCATGCGAAAAGTAGTTAACTCTCGAATACCATAAATTTTAGGACGTTTGCCAAATGGCTCTACTCCAAAGTACCTTATTGATAGACTGTCATATCCTTCAAGAGAGTAGATATAGACCTGGCCACATTGATCATAATCAACAATCAGACTGGCAGTCGAAATGTAGTTAATTCTCGAATACCGTCAATTGTGGGCCGTTCGCCAAATGGCTCGACTCCAAAGGTACCTTATGGATAGACTGTCACATCCTTCAAAAAGCTAAATTCTCGTATGAATTAGAGCTTGCAATATGCCTTATATGACGTTAAGTTATTTTAATGAAATAAATGAATAAAACATGAGTACAAACTTAAAATGGTGATTTCAAATAAACTATTTAGGGAATGGACAATGTCTGTATAACAATTTTGTTTCTCATTACAAATTGTCAATTTGGGTCTAAATTATAATACACATTTTAAGAAAAGGCTCAGCTCAAAATTAGTCGGTGTGGTAGCTCAGTGACTAAGACTTCGAGTGTAAGTTCGAAGGTTCGAATACTCTACTTGTCCAACGTCTAAGGTGGTCGATACTTAAATTGTTGGATAAAGTCTACGCACAGGCATATAGACTCATGTAAACTGGTCATGTAAATTAAAAAAATTACCCATACATAAGACAAATAGCACATACATTTGGAAAATGTTTATACAATGTTACTTTACAACCATCGAGTACGGTTAAATAAATGATAGTACATTAGAATATTTAAAGCAAAATAAAATAATTATTAATCTATTCACAAAGCTAATTTCTTGACCCATTTAGTCAGTAAATTGATGGATATTCTAACCAGTTATAAATGGTAAAATTCTAGGTTGACAGTTAGTAACTATTTCTGATACTCTCGACCAAAATTGCTGAATTACAAATCTTATTATGTAGCAAGTCATACCAACTAAGTTCTAAATATACTAAAAATAAATTTCCTGAATACTTTGCATGATTTTTTTAGATATAAGAGTACTGTAGTTTTCACTTGGAACTTATAAATTAACTTGATCTATTATAAAAAAATATTACGTAAATAAAATCAGGTAAAGTTATTCATTTTTTAATATTATTTTGGAAATTGTTTTTGAACAAATTAATAATAATCCAGACAGATTTTGAGTAACATCATCATAATTGAAATAATTAATTGCAGAATTGATTTTTTAATATTAAATATATCATTAAGTAAATTACAGATCAATTATATGGCTGTACAGATCAAGTATGGCCGATGTAATGTACAGGTATCTATATATCAGCAAAGCAGTATATATATACATATATATACATAGATGCAGTAACAAGCTAACTTGCTATTCAGGAATTTTCAAAAATATCGTAACACCAAGAAATTAAATTTTTTCAGTAAATTTTACTTGTATGAACGTTAAGAAAATGTAAGGCAGTATTAAGCTGTCTAAGTACATAAAAGTTTCAATTTTGCGTTACCAAGGGTTTGGCTATGTTGTCAAAAAGTTAATGCCAAGCCAATGGGTGCGTAAGGCTCTTGTGAAAATGTCCACATTTTCTTTGTTGTCTTTTGAAGTTAAAGCAAAATGTTCATTAAACTTTGTCGTTTGAAGGTTCTCCTTTTGTGCATTCTCGATGAGTCATTCAACTATCAACTTACTTTTTTCTTTTAATTGAGTTTTGAATATTCTCAAGTGTATTACAAAATTATTTCATACGTAATGTAGAACACATATCAAATCAGAAATGAAATAACTCCATAAACAGAAATTTAACTAAAAGAGAATACAACAAATAAAGGAATAACATTGTATATTACCAAATACTTTTTACAAAATGTAAACATTCGATAAAGCTGATAAATTGTCCATAGCGTTAGAAACATTATAGTCGAAACTTACCTGTTAGTTTAGATCCATATAAAAAATGACAATACGTTTTATATTGTTGTTTATACTATCAATAACAATCCGCTTATGAAACCATAAGTAGCAGGCGTACTGGAGCGTTTTTGAACGGAGATATATGTTGGTTGAGTGAGTCCTTACATCGTTAGTTTCAGCGTTCGTCAGCAGGATTAACTGCCAATGCTGTAGCTCACCAATTGCTTCAAGGTGGTGAGTGAATACTAGAGGATCTGAGATACAATTTTACGAACCCTCTTCGGAAATAAAACCTGAAACCTTGAGCTACTTACAGCTCCTTAAGTACGTAACGTATAATTAAGCCTATGTATTGGGCCCGTAGTATCGTTATATAAATAATATCTATATTATTATTTCACAATACCTTCCAGTACATTTTACCAATTTAAGAGATTACACGTACTTGTTCATGAGTGCCTATAAATATAACTTGTTGTTTAAGCTTTTTTGTATTACTAAATATGTTTGATGTAAATAATATATCAAGGAAACTTCCTTGATAGATTATTTACTATCTATATATCAAATTTAAGTTAACAAGTTTATATATAAGTTTACAAATCAATTTTACAAATCAAATTTAAGTTAACAATTATTGATATATAAATAAAGTAAATAAATTAAACTTAGGCGGGATATACATGCACACGAAACCAGACACAGGGATGACTACCGAAATGGAAGCCACAGGACGGTAGTCTACGAATGCTTCAACCACCCACTCTACTGTACAAGTACTGTGGTATTGACCCACTCGCCTACCCCTACACATACAGTGGTACTGACCCACCCGCTCTCCCATACACATACAGTGGTATATCAGACTGAGAACCTTTAGCTTATGAAGCTGGAATTTAACCTACTAAGCTACCGACCTAGGATATACATATATCCAAATGAAATAATGTCTTTTTAAAGTAAAAATTAGCAAAATAAACGTATGCAAATAAAAGTTCAAATTAACAGGCATGTAAAAGAAATTCTACAGTTACAATGGAAAATACACGTAGAGTGGTATTGACCTACCCGCCCACCAATACACGTACAATAGTATTGACTCACACACACACACCCATACACGTACAGTGGTATTGACATACACGTCCGCCAATACACGTACAGTGATATTGACCCACCCGGCCACCCATACACGTACAGTGGTATTGACTCACACACCCACCCATATACGTACAGTGGTATTGACATACACGTCCGCCAATACACGTACAGTGATATTGACCCACCCGCCCACCCATACACGTACAGTGGTATTGACTCACACACCCACCCATACACGTACAGTGGTATTGACATACACGTCCGCCCATACACGTACAGTGGTATTGACCCACCCGCCCACCCATACAAATACAGTGATATTGACCCACCCGCCCACCCATACACGTACAGTGGTATTGACTCACACACCCACCCATACACGTACAGTGGTATTGACATACACGTCCGCCCATACACGTACAGTGGTATTGACCCACCCGCCCACCCATACACGTACAGTGGTATTGACCCACCCGCCCACCCATACACGTACAGTGGTATTGACCCACCCGCCCAACCATACACGCACAGTGGTATTGACCCACCCGCCCACCCATACTCGCACAGTGGTATTGACCCACCCGCCCACCCATACACGCACAGTGGTATTGACCCACCCGCCCACCCATACACGCACAGTGGTATTGACCCACCCGCCCACCCATACACGTACAGTGGTATTGACCCACCCGCCCACCCATACACGTACAGTGGTATTGACCCACCCGCCCACCCATACACGTACAGTGGTATTGACCCACCCGCCCACCCATACACGTAAAGTGGTATTGACCCACCCGCCCACCCATACACGTACAGTGGTATTGAATATACACGTACAGTGGTATTGACCCACCCACCCACCCATACACCTACAGTGGTGCAGATTGGTATTGGTATTGGTATATTGGTAACTACCAATGCACATGGATTACAACCTACATATTATACAGTATACAATTGCTATATTATTTCAGTTGTATCTTCAACCTGCTCAAAACGTTTGAAATGGAAATAACCTTAATGTTTTACATTCCAAATACCAGTGAGAACTCTAAGTAAATCTTTTGTTAAATACGAAACTACGAGCATGTATATATTAACAACCTAATTCAGGTATATATTAACAACCTAAGTAATAAAATAATTTTTTTTTTTTTTTGTCCCCTCTGAGTTTAATTGTTTAGGATGATACTGAAAAACGTTTATGAATATCTTTCGTTAGAACTAATCTAAAATCTTGTTGTGTTCCTTCTTCGCATGATAGTTTTCACTAATATAAGGACAATGTATATTATATTTATTATACTATGATCACACTTTAAAATCTTTATCAAAATGGTGACAGTTCACACAATTTAAACCACCACCATTTTTGTACGGATAGAGCTTTTAAACTGTGATTTTCGGCATTCTTCTTCGCTTGACCAACCCTTTAAAATGATGTGAATATCAACTTAACCTTATTTTGAAAATGTTCCACTGACCCATCATGGACCGTTCCATAGATGAATTACCGAGACCGAATACATCTTAAAATAGGTGTTCGTGTACATTATTCATGTATGTAATGTTGTAACTTCATCTGATATGGTTACAATAAAAGTAGGCGCTAAAAATTAAACTTGTACTAAAGGGATTAAAAGTTATATAAGTATTGAAACTTTCGAGCGCCGCCATTTCGTTTAGGATTAAATTTGTGGTGTCTACTTTGCGGCACAGTAGAAGGGAAGTGGGCGACTTACCAACGCCCCATGATGAGTTTTCGCCAAATGATGATTCGGTGGTGGGGGAAGTCACGTGACCGGATCCAAGATGGCGGCTCCGGATCCAAGATGGCTGCCCCATTCCTGCCAACCTGTTGGGAATTTTCCCTCCCAAATTTCCCTCAAATTCCCTTTTGTACTATAAAATACACTATTAGCCTTGTTATACTATATAAAATGCACTTTTTAGGCCTTGCTATATTGTATTGCATGCGTATCTGTACACGTGTACCAAATTTGAGGCGAAATCGGACAGTTAATAATGAATAAACAGGGTGTTATTTTA
>JAQJVL010006960.1:0-26231 GCA_035578905.1 Stictocephala bisonia | reverse complement strand
TAATGATACCATTAATCCTGTGAAGTCTTCCTAACAGTCAATAATTTCATAAAGCTCTCAATTAATTTCTTATTTGATAATACCAAAAAAAAACACTTAACAGAGTTGTTACAATGTATTTGCATCACTATCCTTTATTATTTTTATGTATATATACCAATGTATTAGTATTCCAAAAATATATTTTATGATACTTAATGCCCCCACCCCCAGCGATCTTCTCATTGGCCGATGACGACCACTCTAACTAACACTCAAGGCGTTTTTTATTTTATTTATTATTATTATTTTTTTTTATTTTTTTATTTACTGATAACACCGTAACAGCAGTGGGACAACACTGGACCGAAGAACTGACGATCGTTTTATATAAAGCCGTCTATAGTGCTCGGACGACCACTGCCACCAAATTGCGTACTGTCTTCTGCTGACTTTTTTTAATTTTATTTTTTAAATTTAAATTGTATTATTTTTTTTTTTATCTGCTATTTGCAACTTCTATGCAGTGCATTAATGTGAATTGTTAATTCAATAAAACTTGTCATATTGTGATTGACAACGATTTTCTCATTTTTTTAATTCAAGAAAGGCCTGTTCTTTGGGATAAAAACATTGAATAAATTTTAAAGACAGAAATGCAACAAGGAATGCATGATATGAAGTGTGTCTTCAATTTAGAAATGATATTTATGAATTAGAGTACATTGAAAAGAATGATTTCGGCAATTACCTAAAGCTTCCCATATGTAAATACCAGTTGGTTATGCCAAACTACGTAAGTTTAAATTTTATTTACTTAGTTACGTTAGGTCAGAACAGGTTAGGTTGGATTTCCTTAGGTTATGTTAAACTAGCCTCCAAATTCATCTTTTCATTGACTGACTGGGTACGTTTGTGTTTGTATAACTAAAGAGCTTTCTGTTCGTTTCAAACTCAATAAATCAAAATAATTAAATGCGCTTCTTTTATACTGTGTGAATCAGCTGAATAACAAACAGTCGTTTATTGATGATGCCACTGTGTCGTAAAATTTAACGACGTGTGTGCAAGGGATGCACTTCTGTGCTCGTCGTCATCGGTAATCCAACCGATCGTTAACGCCGTGTGCCTCCAGCCTAAGTGTTCAATACAGTGCTAAGTCCCAAACATACAAAACTAGCTGATTAAAGATCTCAGCTGAATTCAGAGAGATACTTATAATAGAATTTTAGCCTGTTGTCGACAGTAAAATGGATCTACCGAACAAAATAATATCCAGGAACAATTGGACCAAAATTCTCTACCGAAACAGTGTGGCCATGAAGTACTATGTGAAATAAATAAAAACAATTCAACAGAATGTGAAAGCTATAAAATGTGATAAATAAGAAGCGCATTTTCATTACAGTGATCTCCAGTATTACAGTGATCTCCAGTATTACAGTGATCTCCAGTATTACAGTGATCTCCAGTATTACAGTGATCTCCAGTATTACAGTAATCTCCAGTATTACAGTGATCTCCAGTATTCTACGGTGATCTCCAGTATTACAGTGATCTCCAGTATTAAAGTGATCTACAGTATTAAAGTGATCTCCAGTGTTACAGTGATCTCCAGTATTACAGTGATCTCCAGTATTTTACGGTGATCTCCAGTATTACAGTGATCTCCAGTATTAAAGTGATCTACAGTATTAAAGTGATCTCCAGTATTACAGTGATCTCCAGTATTACAGTGATCTCCAGTATTAAAGTGATCTACAGTATTAAAGTGATCTCCAGTATTACAGTGATCTCCAGTATTACAGTGATCTCCAGTATTACAGTGATCTCTAGTATTATAGTGATCTCCAGTATTACAGTGATCTCCAGTATTAAAGTGATCTACAGTATTAAAGTGATCTCCAGTATTACAGTGATCTCCAGTATTACAGTGATCTCCAGTATTACAGTGATCTCCAGTATTACAGTGATCTCCAGTATTAAAGTGATCTACAGTATTAATGTGATCTCCAGTATTACAGTGATCTCCAGTATTACAGTGATCTCCAGTATTACAGTGATCTCCAGTATTACAGTGATATCCAGTATTACAGTGATCTCCAGTATTAAAGTGATCTACAGTATTAATGTGATCTCCAGTATTACAGTGATCTCCAGTATTACAGTGATCTCCAGTATTACAGTGATCTCCAGTATTAAAGTGATCTACAGTATTAAAGTGATCTCCAGTATTAAAGTGATCTACAGTATTAATGTGATCTCCAGTATTACAGTGATCTCCAGTATTACAGTGATCTCCAGTATTACAGTGATCTCCAGTATTACAGTGATCTCCAGTATTACAGTGATCTCCAGTATTAAAGTGATCTACAGTATTAATGTGATCTCCAGTATTACAGTGATCTCCAGTATTACAGTGATCTCCAGTATTCTACAGTGATCTCCAGTATTACAGTGATATCCAGTATTACAGTGATCTCCAGTATTAAAGTGATCTACAGTAATAAAGTGATCTCTAGTATTACAGTGATCTCCAGTATTACAGTGATCTCCAGTATTAAAGTGATCTACAGTATTAATGTGATCTCCAGTATTACAGTGATCTCCAGTATTACAGTGATCTCCAGTATTCTACAGTGATCTCCAGTATTACAGTGATCTCCAGTATTACAGTGATCTCCAGTATTACAGTGATCTCCAGTATTACAGTGATCTCCAGTATTACAGTGATCTCCAGTATTACAGTGATCTACAGTATTAATGTGATCTCCAGTATTACAGTGATCTCCAGTATTACAGTGATCTCCAGTATTCTACAGTGATCTCTAGTATTCTACATCATTCATAAGAGGAATTTTCTGTAAACGTCCTCACTGCTGTATGTGAATATTCGGTCTCTACCCCTGTAAACGTCCTCACTGCTGTATGTGAATATCCGGTCTCTACCCCTGTAAACGTCCTCACTGCTGTATGTGAATATCCGGTCACTACCCCTGTAAACGTCCTCACTGCTGTATATGAATATCCGGTCACTACCCCTGTAAACGTCCTCACTGCTGTATATGAATATCCGGTCTCTACCCCTGTAAACGTCCTCACTGCTGTATGTGAATATCCGGTCTCTACCCCTGTAAACGTCCTCACTGCTGTATGTGAATATCCGGTCTCTACCCCTGTAAACGTCCTCACTGCTGTATGTGAATATCCGGTCTCTACCCCTGTAAACGTCCTCACTGCTGTATGTGAATATCCGGTCTCTACCCCTGTAAACGTCCTCACTGCTGTATGTGAATATCCGGTCTCTACCCCTAAAAACAGTAGCATAGTAAATAATGTTTTTTATTAATTCCAATCTTCGGATTTACTCCTATATGAAGTAATTACTTTTAAATATTTTCCTATAGAATAAAAATGAACAAGTACATAATAGTCTACCAGCAGGGCAGGATTAATATAAATAAAATCGATATGCCACCAACCTTGAAACAAAATAATAATGCCTGCATGTGTAAGGGTGGGTGGGTGGGCGCATGCGGTTCATTCCACTATAATATTGAAATGAAATTTGTTGGTTGATATAATGCCAGCCTTGAAATAACTGTCGTGAGGTGAACAGGATTGTACAGGTGAACCTGATTAACATAACCATTACATATATATCATTTTTGTCCAGACATTTACTGTACTAAGACTCAACTTATTCAGATAACATTTGTCATCTTCAAGTTGAATTAAAAATAAAATTAGAAATAAAGTGAACCTGGTTAAATAATTTTCTACCCCTCAGGCTCACTATCGATTGAATATATAAATTTATCAAATAATACTTATTGTTTAAATTATTTTAAATATTTTTAACTTTATATTACTTTGATACTTATTGTTGTATAAAACTATAAATATTTGTATAATTTATTGTATAAAAGCCAAATCAAACCAATTGTGTCTTTTTATTTGGGATTTATATTGAACAAATGTGATTTGTAATATATTTGCCAATTTATTAATTAAAACAAGCTGTGATATTGCTGATTACGTGACTTTTGCTTGTAGGATTGTGCTGTCAAATTTATTTACTGTTTATATATGTTTTTGCAGGAGGGTCATACATATATTAATTTATAAAATCTTATCTAAAATACCTATAGATTAGCTAAGGTACTAATAAAATAACTTTATACTATCATCAAGTTTGAAACCAACCTTTACGACAGTTTAGGGGAGTTAACTAGCCAAAGCACAAAGGACAAACCTAAAACAAATGCGTACATTAGTTTCCAATGTTATACTACTCTGCATTACATACATTCACTTAAAATAATTTAAAATAAACTATTATATATATATATATATATATATATATATATATATATATATATATATATTATAAGCATTATCTATACATATATATTATATTATATTAGCAGCATAAAATATAAAATTTCTTTATTTGTAAAAAGAGAAATTACAAAACGGCGAAGTAATGTAATGTATATAATGTATATTTTTCTGACAATAACTCAGTGAAAAAATAATTGAAATTTTAAGTAAATAATTAATGTTTATTGCGTCAGACAGCTGAAGACATGCCAATAGCTTTTGTGAAGGAAATTAATATATCCTTTATTATTCAAATATATAAACAAGAATATTCTTTGTGCACAAACACACTAATACTTGACCTTGGGCACAAATAAAAATTTATTTTCCTTTTCTCTTTTTCATTGATTTATTGTTTTTTGTGCTCGTATTGTTTCGGTCTCGAAGTAAGGCAATCCTACTTCTGGCTACTGTTCTTCTATTTAAATGCTCTAAATAAACTCAATTACTCTCTATAGTCTATAAGATATTTAGAAAATTATATATTACTAGTTGAACACTATTTTGACACTTAAGAATAATCGCTATTATTGCAACAACTAACGTCACTTATCACACTCGAGTCGGTGTTCACACAATATATAACATTGCTCGGTGTACTGTCACTGTCACTAGACTGTGATTACTAAACACTAACATGACTGTCACTGTCACCACTACTGGGACTGGCTCTGCCACTCTATAGATTGACACTCTGACACAGTAGGTTAGATTGGCACTGACTCACTCACACTGTCAAGTCCGCCGAAGGGTGTTTTTATATGACGCAATGGTGTAAGCACAAACGTTCTGGAAGGGGATCTGGGTCCTTCTGTGCACCATTTCAGGAAGGATATGGCTCCGCCTAGAGGCAATCCGGAAGAAACTTGATTGGACTAGATGCCCGAAAGTGTGGGGATGGGACGCAATTGCAAAGGTGATGCCGACGGTTGTTGTCGTGATCCGAAACATTATCTACTTATGGGCTCAATCAGATCCCTCAAGTACAGTCAATGCTATTTTCATAAGTTTGCATTTATTTTTGCCTGCACTTGTTAGCTTCTATCTTTTACTAGACCAGACAAAAGAAAGGCTGGTCTGGTTCTTTTTCTTGTCACTCTCTGACTAACCTTTCAATCCAGAATATGTTTACTGCGAATAATATTAGTAAAAACAGGTTCGTACTATGCAACGCATTAACATTTTTAAATTTGTAACGTTTTGACGAGCAGCAAGTTTTACAATTCATCTGTAAAAGCTAATCGTTCATACATAAGTTAATACATTGAATATATACAGAGTGTCCCCGTTGTCACGTAAGTATATTTGATATTGCCCACTCAATATCACTGTACGTTTTTGAGTAGGCAGGTGGGTCAGTATCACTGTATGTGTATGAGTAGGCGGGTGGGTGGGTCAATACCACTGTACGTGTTTGAATGGACGGGTGGGTCAGTATGTACGTGTATGAGTAGGTGGGTGGGTGGGTCAATACCACTGTACGTGTTTGAGTGGGCGGGTGGGTCAATGCCACTGTGCGTGTATTGTACGAGTTTCTTAGCTATGCAAATGCTTTATTTTGGGTTTTAGCATACTACTACTGTGCTATTAATACTACTGGTCGTGTATGGGTGGGTGGGAGGGTCATAACCACCGTATGAGTACGGGTACTATCACCACCTTAATATATCTTGATAGTGGAAATACATGTTTTTAAAGAAACTTAGAAAAAGAAGATTTTATTTACCCACTTTACATCTTGGTCAACAGTTGAGTATAACTATTGAATATATTTTTAATATTTTTGATGTTAGTTTGAATCAATTATACGAATTTATAAAGCAATAGTTTAATCTTGTTTTTTTTTTCTATTTTTATAGATAACATTTTGTTGATAGTATTATGAATGAGAATACATTTTTTATTTCGAGTGACGTAAGAAATTCTCTTCTCTACCGTTAGCTCATTTCATACATTTCTACGAAGCTGTTAAAAGATTAGAGAATTATATTCTCTGACAAAATATTCTGAATAAACTAGACGGAAGTTTTTTGTAAGAATTCTACAAACAGAAGAATTTAAATGGCACCATTAAGAAAACAGCTTTATGTATGAGTTGTAAAAATAATACATAAGCGTTTTATATTTAATGTTATTATTACATAATTTTACAACTTAATTACTTTAAACCAGTTAAAGTTATTATTTAAGTAGTTGACATAAAATTATAACTGTTTGCATTTCTTAGTTCATGTAATTAAGGCGCTTGACCTATAATATTTCAATTTTAAACATTTGAAAGGATAAGTGCTTGGAATAGAATATTACTACCTAATTTGATAAGAGTTTGAATATTTGAATATTTATATTTAGGTTAAGTGAGTGAGCGTATATCCATACATTGGCTCTGTTTGAATAAACCTGTTACTATCACACTTTCCAAGATTGCTTTTTCAGCATCTGTAACGTATGAAGGTACAAATAAATATCAACTTCAATTAAAAATATTATTATAAATATTACTAGAGATATGCTTCTTGGGAACGACGTACTGAAAACACACCTGCAAGAGATATGCACTGAGTGGTGGAATTGAGATAGAGAACTACTCTTCTCCCACTGTGGCAACTAGGAAGACTTTAGGGCACGGGCTGATAGCGCAGTACCAAGCCCCGCCCATTATGTCATTATCAGTAGTAACAACTGGTTAGTTTGATTGAACGCTAACAAATCAAGCAAAGAACGATGGCATTTGATAATTTTTTAGTATTCAAATAACAATGAATAATAGCAATAATACAATGAATATTAATGTAAACAATATATACCAATTATATGAACGGTTCATTGCAGTTTAATGTTTAATATATATATATATATATATATTTCTTTTTTGGCTAAACACTGCTGTGGAAGTTTAAAACTTTAAGGTGAAAGTTAGTTACGCACGTAATGAGTAGTTGAACGAGACCCCTCCGCTGCTGAAACCCATATATGCACTAAATATAATGCGACACAGATCACATCTGGCCCAATTAATTATAAATGGAATTTGATATGACAGGACTGACTGCTTGCATTATTACTTAATAAGAACATACATCGTAGATCTTTTGAAAAAAACGTATACATTTGTGTAATTTCTTTTTTCAGCATTGAAAATCCTAACACAAATAAAAAAGGCGAAACAGGGTTCCAAATCTGGTACAGTACAGGTAGAGACAGAAAGCCACATAAATCACCGGTGTTTATAGCTAGAAGGGTTGTTACTGCGGTTTACGAGTCATATTCTGAAACATTAGGAATATTTTTATTTGCGTAAAAAGTCCTTTATCATAAGACCAAAAAAGTTTAGTATTTTGAATGCAAGTGACCCTATTAATTGAGAAAATGAATATATTTTTAAAACGTATTTTTTAAGAAAAGTTATTTTTCTCAATAGAAATTTTAAATAAAACTAGTTCATACTTTTACAATTACACAAAATAGTATGTACACAAATATTTGTTTTTGTCGTTATAAAGGAATATACTGATTTTATTAAACATATTTTATTTGGTAAGCTGTATTAAAGACGCTGATTAAATTAATATAAATAGAGATTAAATGTATCCGTTTTTTTTTTCATTTATAAAGGATGATATATTAACAACGTGTTTAGCTGTTTCTGAAAATGATTCCTAACGACAAATTGTATTAAGGGTGTGGTTGTGATGTGTAGATATAAATTTACTAAAGGCAAATTATTTATCCGTGGATAACATGGAATCTGTTGCAAACAATCAATAAATATTATTTTTTTTGTAAGGCCATATTATATACTCACATTTATATAAACGATTTACATTTTAAATATTTTGTTAAAACTATGTAGTGACATTTAATAAATATAGTTTTAGTTGATAAAATAAATAAATGCCTTTAAAAATATATTTTTATGCATAAATGACTATTTTAAGTCGAAATTGGATAAAACAAAATTAAGATAATATTTTATTAATATTTGATCATTGTTGTCATGACATTAAAATTTAATGACAACAATTATTTATACTAAGATACAAACAATGTATTTTTGATTATTTAAGATATCAATAGTTCTACCCCACACCAATCCTGGAAATATACGTGTACACAAAACTTTCACAATTTGGTTGTTTTCATAAAAAAGAAAGTATTATGTAACAAAAATATTGTTGATGTCTATCAGTTGACACCTGCGTCATAATTATGATCACTATTTCGGACCGAAACTTTGAAATAAAACCCTTGTTTTGGCGTTTTTTGTGGAGCCAAGTGGCACCCCTTGATTCCGTTAAATTTGCATGTCTGGTGAAGTAGTACCCATAGTACTTCACTTTAGATATAATGATTTTTTATTTTTTCATACATCAGGGCGTATCTATACTGCGAAGATGTATTTTAGGAAACAATTCTATAAGAGAAAGTAACTAAATTGTCCCATTAAGGTATGTCCTAAAAGTCTTCCATTCCCAGATATCCATCATTTTATTTTTCTTACTAAATCATTTATATCTGTAGGACCTGTTAAATAGTACAAAGAGGTGAGTATGATTTTTTGGTACTTAAATAGATTGTTCTGTAATCAATATAAACATATATTTGCTTATATTGACACAAGTTTACAAATAAACAGAGTAATCAAGTCCAAGATTTCTAACATTTTAAACCACTTCACAACAATCTTAGAGCAATGACATCCCTAGCAATATAGCATACATACGTGCATGCTTGCATGCATGTATTATGAAGTGATATTTCTAAAGGGCATTGAGGTGCAAGCTAAGGGTTAGGTAGGCGTGGCAAGAGGGAAGGGGAGGGGTGTTTCCTGGTACAAACTATTTCTTGTTACTTTAACAAACTGATTCCTTTATTGGGGTTTACAGTTGGGTGACATTTGTGTTGAAGCACGTAAGTAATGAGAAAGTAAAGGACTCATAAACATATACTTTGTAAACAGACTGTTGTACATCGACATATAAGATTGCCTGTACCTTTAACAACTATCTGCATAAATTTGCTTTAAATACTTTCTTACCGAGGTAGTTACTTTTTATATAGAATTGGTGCTTAGTATAGAAATGGTGGCACCTGCTAAGGATATATGAAGTGGGTTGATTGAAATAGTTTAGTGTAAACAAGAATGAGATATAGCCTAAGAAGGCACCACAACTTGTAATTTGAGTATGATGGAACATGGATGGTTTTATTTCTCTAGATGAGGTCCAATAACTACCCTAGACTAATTCTAAATTCTTTACATTTATCATCTAAAGATAATTTTATAATTGTACATTGAGAGGACGTCAAGTAAGAGGTCTTGAACTCATCGGTCCCCTCCAACACTATTCGACTTTAAGTTCCATAAACACACAACCAATCTGTCTGTTTATTAGGAACACTTAGCAGATACAGTTTAAGAATTAAATCCTACAAATGTATCCATGGAGCTACATGGGATAGGTAATGTGTATAGTTCAATTTTTATAATGGTAGGCACGTGCCCGGAAACGGGGATAGGTGAGGGGCGAGGAAGAGTATCATTGTAAAGGGCTTATTACAAACATTCGCTCCAAGTAGGTCTCTCGATGCAGGAATGACTGATCGGGCTGCATTCATTGGTTTAGGTTAGTAGTGCACTGACGAGTCTACAGCTATAAAAATTGTACTATAAAATTCCTGGAATCTCCAGATTGTAAACTAACTAACGTTTACTTTGCAGTAACTTGTTTCAAAAATGGTTTTACAATACTAAGAATTCAAATGCAATACTTTAAAATCCTATAAGATACCAATCATGACAAAAATAGTATTGGAAAACTAATGAGACTATTTTAAATATTTGCATTACGTTTTTACAACTGTTTGGAAAACTTCCCAGTCCTTACTCCATAGCCTCATATATTAAAACAGATACCTATCTTTGATACTTAACCAGTTTTATGTGTATATGTATTTCCTTGTACTATATTTCATTACAAAACTATCCATTTTGCAAACTATTCTTGTAATCCTTGTAATCATATCAATTTTCACAAAAATCTTAACAGAACTGAAAATTATTGTACTTTTAAGTAAACATCATATTGCCTTTACCTAATAAAAGAATTTGTGACAAAAGAACCTGCATAACACACAAATTTGTAATACGTCATAAGAGTGAAAAATTCCAAAACCACTGAATAACTTTGTTTTTTATTTTTCTTGTAATGTTTCTTATTTAAAAACACCGATTCAATTTTTTTAGGTTTTAAGGTTAGGTGGTAGAGAGGACTATCTAGTCATAACCTCGCCTTAAAAATAAAGTCTTTTTTCATTTCATTCATTCATGCACCTTAGGTAATTTGTTCAATATAGTAGTACATATTATGGTTTGGTTTTACATATCTCATAAAAATGTAACACTTTTAACAAGCAGGGATTTTCTACCTCGTCCTGTCTACGAATGAGTAAACCCCTAACCAATATTAATGTCCTGCAGCTTTGTTCAGAGGGTACAAATAAACAGTTTTTATGGCGACCAAATAAAATAGGAAAAACTCTACTCGCCTATTGTTAGTTATGAAATAGTTTCTTATATATGACCCATAAGACTTTTGTTAATGACACACTATACACATAATACAACATCACCGATCAAAAGGCCCGAACAGTCGACCAAAACTACATAGTCCTTCGAACCGTTGTGAAGTGTCACCCTACTACATTATTCATGCACACTACAAAAACACTCAGGACCACCTCTTGCCGACTTATCCCTACATCGCTGAAAGCGTTCAATCCAGGTTACTACTTAAGTAAAAACGTAAGTACCTTTAAACCATTCCAAATAAAAGAGCTCTGGGCTCTATAAATAACAGTAAGAACGCATTTATTTTACTGAAAGTTTACAATGAATGTAGGCTACATTATAATATTTTGACAAGGTTTTTATTCTATACTTTTAAATTAAAATGTATATTATTCAAATAAAGCCTTAGATGTGTTATATTATTTTCAAGAACGCTGAATTTATGAAGGCCATGCCTCTTTAGAAGTTCCTTCTTTTAAAATATATCTAACATTAACCCAAAGACAAGTTGAAATTATTTACAATATAAAAATCGAAAGAGACTCATTAATGGATAAAATCTAAATCTTTTATTTTTATATTAACTTAATGTTGTCCTATTTCGAGCTAGATTTATATATCTAATTTACTGCTCTAATTTATATCTCTAAGATTTACTGCTTATTTATTTGGAACAGCATTGATATAAAATAAATAGTTTTCTAATTAGCATAATACGTGTTGGTACATATACAGTACAAGTAAACGTCACACAACACCAATGTATTACAATATATGCACAAAATGCACACATATTATGTTGATCGATTTCGGTGAACTACGCTCACCATAATATTTTTGAATTGTTTTACATATACTGTAATATGAATAAATGAATTTAAAAAAAAAAAATACAAATGCTTTACAAGGTATCAGCTGGAAATTAAATGGCCACTTTGACCAGTAATGTGGCCACATTTAATTAAAGAACAACAATATTGTAAACATAAAATACTTAATGAGTCTAGCGGATATTTTACATAAAAACAGATAAAATTGCTAACTGTAAATAAATAATCATAAAATTAATGCTAAGAAGTGACAATTAAATGAAAATACTGCTGAGCTATTTTTTTATGGTTTGGTTTTACATATCTCATAAAAATGTAACACTTTTAACAAGAAGGGATTTTTAAAAACTTAAAAACTAATGCTTAAACAGTATGCTTAGAAAAATAAATATGTAATTAAAATAAATTTATGAAATGAAAAGGGCAAGATTTTATATATTTATATAGCCTATATGTGCTTCAATTGAACCAAAAATTTACATACGAAATTTCTAGCTTTGTTAAAAGCCAATAGAAAACAAATTTGCAAAAGGAGTTCAGAACTTCTAAACTTTTGGCAAACAATTAAAGTATTTTGGTCCATATACATAAAGGAATGATTAAAAATCGATCTTTTTACTTTTGCCAATCCCTACTGACTACAAACGACGCTCCTCGTGCAATAAACGAGGTTGACGTTGCTTCTATTTTTACTTCTAATGTAAAACAATTTAAGAACTTTATAAATAAAAATATGCTGGATAAGAAGAACGTTCAAGGTTCAATAAAAAGGAAAAGATCTTTCTCGTTTATTCTTTTGTAAAATGACTCGAACAAAATAATGTTGGGTTGTCCTCAATCTATCCATTAAACCCTTGTGAGTTCTACCCCAACATATAAGCCCATAATGTAATCTACAGTAAATGATAACAAAGTAGAGAGAGCAAAGCATTTTAATATCAAAAAAGTTCCTTAAGTAATAAAACTTCCTTATTGAGTGAGGATCGACGTTTTGAATGTAAATTTAAAGTGTTTATCAAAAGAAAAGTTTTCCTCAAGAGTGATTCCTAAATACATGAAATGCTTTATTTGCTATACAGGTTCACATTGACATATTTGTAAGTCGCACGAGAAAGAATGATAAATTAATGGAAAAGGAAAATTAAAAGAAAAAATTTAAATTGATATATTGAGATTTGAAACTGTTAACTTGCATTTTGTTTTTTATACACCATTGATGTAATAGTAAAAGATCCGAATAAATCAAATTGGCCAGTAATTTAATGTCAACACCAGAATAGAATAACGCTACAACATCCGCAAAAGCACTAACACAACCATGAACATTTATAAAAACTAGGAATAGAGAGTTAGATAATACCGATCCCTGTGTTGTCTGTGTTATATTTTTGCTGTGTGACGTACACTTGTACTATCAAGTAAATGCGTCAACAGAATTCTCCCTAAGTACTTTGTTCATAAAACTACATAATTCTGATTAACAATAGGCCTGTATTACTTTATCAAGAATATACAAGGTGGGACAAAATATAGAACCACTTTCATAACTTTTTCATGACTTCATTGTAAAAGTGATATCTTGTACATCATCATGTTTACAAAGAACCTCCTTTTTTTATCATTAGTGACATTTCATCTTTCAGGGGGACGGCCCGTGAGGAGTTAAACAACAATCTTCAATTTAAGCCTAGGTTGAATTTGTTATCAAATGAAAGGTCTTTCTAAGAGAAATCAATTGCCGCAAACTGGGCTTGGAAAGGTTTATCCTTTCTAGAGTATCGGTCATTTGGATTTCAAATTTAACTAATTTTAATTAATATTATTTCTCAGTGATGTGACGCAAATTGTTCTAACCAATAATTACACTTAATGGAATACAATCATTCCATAAAATTAAATGATCTATCTAAATATTAGATAATTTATCTATGGGAAAATAACCATACCTTTTAGATGAGATACTCAAACTGCGCTCCGAATACTTGTTGGCAAATAACCGCTACTCTGGAAAGGATAAACCTTTCTAAATCCAGTTTGCGGCAATTAATTTGTCTTTAATAGACCTTTCATTTGATACAAAATTCTACCTTCGAAGATTTTCATTAAACTCCTCACGGGCAGTCCCCCTGAAAAGATAAAATATTGCTAATGGCGGCCAAAAGTAGATGTACTTCGTAACCATGATGTATACGGTTACATGTTTACAAGTGAACTCAGACAAAAGTTGTAAAAGCGTTTTCACATATTTTTCTTGTATATCAGCAAAATTAATAGTTCATAAATAGGCCTATATACCTTAGAATTGCTTTTTATCCAAACACGAATATTTTAATGGAATCTATAATATATTGCGTTAGTAATCAATATATAACACTGAAATAAAATGTTTATGATTTCAGAATGCATGGCACTATTTTTACACTTATTGACTACTAGTATCTGGTATAACACAATCATTAGGTATTCTTAAAATCTCGTTGTTTTAAACTGAAATAAAAATTGTTAACTATTTAATATCTTTTTATATATTTTATTTCGCTTTTCATTAATATATATTATTGTAAGTTCATACCCACCTTTAATGTTCAGTGAATTATTTTACATAATTTATAACCCTATAACTATGATGATTTCATGTATAAATGGTAAATTATCTTCATTTTATATTTCAGCAAGCTTAGTACATGATAATTTGTGCATATTGTTCTTACTATTTATCTTTAATAAATATAATCTTAACGCATAAACAAGTAATTGGAGGGACTTCTAGTAGTTTGCTTGGCAGTAAATTGATAAGATCGTTCGAGACGATCTTGACGTGTACACCAAGCTAAAATGTGTATGGAAGTCGTCTTTGCGTTCATCATCTTAACCTTGAAACTGGCACGGTGCGCGATTTTGCCTAACGAAATGACAGAGTACGTTTTAGCGCACTGCTGACTCGGTCGCAGACATCTGTTACTATCGTAAGTAGGAATCCACATCAGGTGCCGTGTACAGATCATCCATTATTTCGAATAGGAGGAATTGGTTCTTTCAGATTGCCAATTGCTTGTAAATATACGACCATGGGAATTTATGTATTATGTAATTACGAGTTTCAGACAGTTTGTATTAGAGAGAGTATTTAATTATATTATTGTAGTAAACAGTTAAGTATCAGTGCAATCAATATATAAGGCCAAAATAGCTCATAAATTATTTATACATATCATAACCTTTATAAATAAGGATATTATTTTGTGTATACCTATTTTCATGGCTATAGCCAAAATATTCAAATAACTTTATTAATTATTTATTTGACAGAGCATGTGTTTAGCTAAATTTTAGTAAACAAATTAACTATGTGGTGTTTCAAACTAAATTATGCTCGAAATATTTTAATAATACTATTTCCATGTTAAAAATTTTCAGCTGATGTATTATTTGTAGTTATAAAATTCTAGTAAATTTATTTTTCCCTATATGATATACAATGTATGTATTTCCTGAAACTAGATGAAATTTAGAATATTTTGCCTATTTCTATTTTTTTTTTTTTTTTATTATTATTATCTTAACACTGTTCCTAAGGGGTACCTTCCCCTTTTCATGACTTATGATGGCAAATTTACATATATGTTACATAAAACGAAATATTAAAAGAAATCACTTTGTTATGATTCATAATTTATATTATATTCATCAATTTATACTAAATAATTTATGAATTATATAACAAACTACTGCAGATCAGGCAAAAAGGGCCTTCCCAGACTATTCTGGAAAAACATAACTGCCAGTTCGAGGGTTAGTATATAAATAACCCTCAGTAGCTAGAATAAACGTCGTTGTATATTTAATGTACCAAAACTAGATTATTACTATAAATATTTGTATTAATATAATTTAACGTTTTCATTATTTAGAGTAAAACCCATTTAATATGTATATTTACGTGACTTGGTAAAACACTTACTGCATAATATTACATTTTGATTTCTTTTGGAAATTCCTGTTTGCGATTTCTATACTTTAAATATTTTCCAAATAAAACACAAATATTATCCAAGCTTTTGGTTCGTTTTCCATCACCCTTAAGTAATAAAGTATCTTAAAATTAAACTTATTTTATAATGAAAATGTACAATGTTTTGTCAGGTAGGAGAGTGTCCGCTCAACAATGAACTCATTAGCACTGACAGATACACTGAAATACTTTTAGTGTTTCTTGCAAAAGTTCTTCTCTTTCAAGTTAAACTTGTAAATATATAAACTTGTAAATATAAAACAATAATATGTGTTCTAAGTCATGTTTTATTTTTAAATTACAAAAATACCAGTTTATTTCTATCAAAATTAATTTGAAAATGGTACAATCTTTAATTGGTATGGATTTACTGGTTAATCTCTTCCGGTACACCAGAAAGAGTTGAATAATAGTATTGAATGTGATTAAAGTAATATTGTCAGATGTCTTACTATTGGATGGTCTTGGACATTGAATGGAAACCAAATTAAAGACGGTTCAGCAAGAAAATTTATCATTAAATACATAAAAATGATTTATCATAAAATAAAATTGAAAACTCAATAACACTCTCGTTTTTTAAAAAATATATTACTTTTAAGCATGAATTAAATAGTTTAAGAAATGAAATAATAATTTGCCTTGGTTGTGTGTATAACGATACACTCTATCACAATATTGAAAGTGGCGTACATTTGTCATATATGATTACTACTGAATGTAAGAAATAAAAAACAAATCAAAAACGATGACTAGATTCACGCTCATTATATATACTATAACATTATTTTTACAAGCTGCTAGTAATTATTGTTATCAATTTGATATCATAAGTAGTAAAACGGTACTAATAAATATGATAGTAGTATATGATAAATAATATCTTACTTAACCTAGAATTTAAAATATATTAAATGTTTTTAAACTTGCTTGATGGCAATTAAAATCGAGGTTTTCAGTGCGTACGTCATTAGTAATAAATATTTAGGGGCCTAAGCTTCGTTTCTAACATTTTGACACGACTTATTGACAAGTCGATAACAGTTTAGCTGTTGTTAAAACATTAGTCATGTAATGAAAAAATTTTTATTAACATGATTTTTATGTCAAAACCAGACCATACTTTGAAGGATAATTTAAATACATTTCATTAATATAAAATATATACACAGTCTTCAGCCATTTAAGGACATATCCATCTATCATTGTGATCTTTTAGTAAAATTTTAGTTTTGTTTGAACATTTCCGTTATAAAAGTCACACTTTTATCACTACAAAATGCTAAGTAAAATAAACAATAAAATCAAAAACTTTCATTCCACTGGCAGTAATACAGCCCGTTAGCTAGCATAACAATTCTTTATTTATGTATTCAACATACTGTGGTTAGTGAAATATTTGGAATATCAAGAAAAGTTAATTTAAAAGTATCCTGCATATATGATTATTTTTATTTATTCTAATTTATATAAATATGTTGTAATTAAAGTATACTAAACTATACAGTACTTCTCACACCGTTCTTTGTTTGAAGTTCCAATAGTAATGTGAACAATAGTCTTGTTTGCATCTCTCAGTTCCCTTCATATTGACTCTTGGAGAGGGTTTCCTTAGTACAAACACCTTTGACCGTTGAGAGGAAAAGGCTTCATGAAACTATCAGTCAAGTGTGATTCCGTAATTGGATTCAAGTCCACAACTTTCTTATCTCTTGTCAAGGTTGGATTTCTAGTTTCACGAAACCATCACATAAATGTTATTACACATCCAAAAGCCTACTTTTCTTATGTCAGTATTATATTGCTATGTTTATGAAACTACAAGTTAAGCATAGTTCAATTATTAGAACATGTTCTCACAATTTACGTTTTGTAATAAAGGAGAGGTCGATGTTCTTTTTTAACCTTACTTTACTTATTCCCCATATTACGTTTGATACCAAATTACTTGTTTTTATAATCGAATGATAAAAATACATTCGTTTAAAAACAGGAAAAGATTAACATTTATATTAGCTTTAAATAAAAAATATTGGATCTTAATAAAATAAGATCCTAACCTATAAATGTACATTTATACCCCATGTACATCGTTGCTTTGGAGTCGAAGCTGCAACAGCAATCTCCTCTGTTCAGCAAATTGTCTGAATTTTACTAAACTTTCAGTTAGTGATCAATTTTTGGTTAACAACAATTTAATATTTCTGATGCTATTCAAAACATATGTCTTATGTAAAACTGAATTATTTTTAATTTTATAAACTACTACATTATGTTAATTTCATAATAAATTAAACTAGATTAATATTTACCTTTAAGTGATTTGTCATAAGTCAATAACACTACTATATAGTAACTATTTATTTACAATTACTTCTCAAAGTAAAAATATTTGTAGTTAAAAAGATAGTAGTTAAAGTATTTTCTGCTATGGATTATAACTTAAATTTTCGTAAGTAGTTTTTTTCACAACAATATAAACCGTCCAACAGTAATCTAGCGTGTATAAGTGTATAAATACCAAACAGTATGTAAAACATGTGATGAACTTTCGGCTGAGAAATTGTGTAACGAGTTTCAGCTTTTACAAGTAGTTTGAATCAAGTATTGGTTTAGATTCTAATTACGCGTCGCTCAGACAAGCTTTAAACGATTTACTGGCCGTTAAGGGGTTGTTGACTTCACATTTCCATTTGACCCCTATGTGCATAAATATTACAAAATAAATGTCACACAACATAAATGTATCAAGACGTACGTAAAAAACATACAAATATAATAGTGATCCATTTAGTTTTAAAAATAGTGATATTAAACGTGATAACTAAATATGAATAAATCAGCCAGTTGGATACTTAATAATACTTGTTGAGTTGTTAAAATGTTTTGACTTACTATTATTTAGCTACAAACAATTGTATTATAGCTGTGTCAATGTTTTATCAGAACAAAACCTATATCTTTATACTTTTGCTGGGCCTGAGAAGGGTCGATTTTTCGGTTGGCAGGTGACATAGCTGGGACATTTCACAAGTGACGGTGCAGCTACCAACATCGTCTTTCTTGCAGCACTACCAGATGGGGACACGGACAGCTAATGGAACAACGCCATCCCACATTCACATCATGGATCACATAGTAAATTGGCCAATGCATTTTTTCACGGGGCGGGGTTCAATCGGAGAAGCAGGTGTGAAACCTGTATTAATCTCTGTGACGGGAGATCAACATTTAAACACTAATACACAAGCTCTTTGTTCTTGTGATTTTTAAAAATTGTATATTATTTATCATTATGAATGTTATATTCATTGTCCTCCCCCTTTTAGTTTGGCAGTTGGCTTTGAAGGCCATATAATGTACGGGCATGTTAATTTTCGTATCTTAGCAAATGTTTTAATTCATTTTATACTTTTATTAACTGGCCTATTTTCAAATGCTCATTGTTGATATTAAAATAATAATACTTTAAGTTGTCAACGTCTAAGGCAGTCCAACTAATTGACAAAATCATGTTGTCAGCGTCAATTTGGGATCTTTTAAACTACTTTACATTTCATTTGCATTTGCTCTGCTGATTTTAAAAGCTTGTATATTTTCTAACTCTAACTTCGAAAAGACATGATTAATTTGTTTAAATCAACTGAACACTCGTTTGTGGTAAAACCATTATAAATTGTAATTTTGTATGGAATACAACTTTTTGTGTGAAATAATTATTTTATGATTTGATTAGGCAATGTTTTTGGAAACGTGATATTTTTGCCAATCTGGCTGACAGCTGATTGTAGCAATAAAACTTTATTACCAAACAATGGTGAACTAGATCATTAGGTAACTAAGCCAATACCATCTTCAAAGCCAAGTTTCAGTACAGAAAATTCTATTTACTAACACCGTAAATGGAGAGGGGTGTTAGTAAATAAAGGTGTCCTAAGCTGCCCTCAACGGTTCAATTTTAGGACAAATTAAACTCTGCACTTTACTCCTGCTAGGTATACAAGACCTTTTCTTTGATGCCGGCATACAACGGAGTTCCTTTGATTTATTTAGTAGGCATACAATTGATTAAGACTATTGGAAGTTGTTTGTTCGCTGTATCACTTTATGGCAAAAATTTCAAAGTTACTCAGAATTGAACACTGTTATCTTTGTTAACTGATGGTACATTCTTTAAAACGTCATGACCAGGTCTTGAGAACATGTTCTCCGACGTTTTAGTATATATAGGGAATCGTTTCCAGGATATTCATCAGCTCACATTAATTGAAAAAGTATATGTATTATATCATGTAGAGTAATAATTTAATTTAAATCTTTTTCTTTTGTACCTTTACTAGTAAATAGTCCATAAAACGTTGCCTGTCTGACCGACTGATTCCTTAACATCCTTGGTCACACTTTATCTTTAGTACCTTAACTAGTAATTAGTCCATAAAATGTTGCCTGTCTGACCGACTGATTCCTTAACATCACTGGTCACACTTTATCTTTAGTACCTTTACTAGTAATTAGTCCATAAAACGTTGCCTGTCTGGCCAACTGATTCCCTAACATCCCTGGTCACACTTTATCTTTAGTGCCTTTACTAGTAATTAGTCCATAAAACGTTGCCTGTATGACCGACTGATTCCCTAACATCCCTGGTCACACTTTATCTTTAGTACCTTTACTAGTAATTATTCCATAAAACGTTGCCTGTCTGACCAACTGATTCCTTTACATCCCTGGTCACACTTTATCTTTAGTACCTTTACTAGTAATTAGTCCATAAAACGTTGCCTGTATGACCGACTGATTCCTTTACATCCCTGGTCACACTTTATCTTTAGTACAATTACTAGTAATTAGTCCATAAAACGTTGCCTGTCTGACCGACTGATTCCTTTACATCCCTGGTCACACTTTATCTTTAGTACCTTTACTAGTAATTAGTCCATAAAACGTTGCCTGTCTGACCGACTGATTCCTTTACATCCCTGGTCACACTTTATCTTTAGTACCTTTACTAGTAATTAGTCCATAAAACGTTGCCTGTCTGACCGACTGATTCCTTTACATCCCTGGTCACACTTTATCTTTAGTACCTTTACTAGTAATTAGTCCATAAAACGTTGCCTGTCTGACCGACTGATTCCTTTACATCCCTGGTCACACTTTATCTTTAGTACCTTTACTAGTAATTAGTCCATAAAACGTTGCCTGTCTGACCGACTGATTCCTTTACATCTCTGGTCACACTTTATCTTTAGTACCTTTACTAGTAATTAGTCCATAAAACGTTGCCTGTCTGACCGACTGATTCCTTTACATCCCTGGTCACACTTTATCTTTAGTACCTTTACTAGTAATTAGTCCATAAAACGTTGCCTGTCTGACCGACTGATTCCTTTACATCCCTGGTCACACTTTATCTTTAGTACCTTTACTAGTAATTAGTCCATAAAACGTTGCCTGTCTGACCGACTGATTCCGTAACATCCCTGGTCACACTTTATCTTTAGTACCTTTACTAGTAATTAGTCCATAAAACGTTGCCTGTCTGACCGACTGATTCCTTTACATCCCTGGTCACACTTTATCTTTAGTACCTTTACTAGTAATTAGTCCATAAAACGTTGCCTGTATGACCGACTGATTCCTTTACATCCCTGGTCACACTTTATCTTTAGTACCTTTACTAGTAATTAGTCCATAAAACGTTGCCTGTCTGACCGACTGATTCCCTAACATCCCTGGTCACACTTTATCTTTAGTACCTTTACTAGTAATTAGTCCATAAAACGTTGCCTGTATGACCACTTATTCCTTTACATGCCTGGTCACACTTTATGTTTGGTACCTTTACTAGTAATTAGTCCATAAAACGTTGCCTGTTTGAACAACTGATTCCCTAACAACTCTGGTCAAACTTTATCTTTAGTACCTTTACTAGTAATTAGTCCATAAAACGTTGCCTGTTTGAACAACTGATTCCCTAACATCTCTGGTCAAACTTTATCTTTAGTACCTTTACTAGTAATTAGTCCATAAAACGTTGCCTGTATGACCGACTGATTCCTTTACATCCCTGGTCACACTTTATCTTTAGTACCTTTACTAGTAATTAGTCCATAAAACGTTGCCTGTATGACCGACTGATTCCTTTACATCCCTGGTCACACTTTATCTTTAGTACATTTACTAGTAATTAGTTAATAAAACGTTGCCTGTATGACCGACTGATTCCGTAACATCCCTGGTCACACTTTATCTTTAGTACCTTTACTAATAATTAGTCCATAAAACGTTGCCTGTATGACCACTTATTCCTTTACATCCCTGGTCACACTTTATCTTTAGTACCTTTACTAGTAATTAGTCCATAAAACGTTGCCTGTATGACCGACTGATTCCTTTACATCCCTGGTCATACTTTATCTTTAGTACCTTTACTAGTAATTAGTCCATAAAACGTTGCCTGTATGACCGACTGATTCCTTTACATCCCTGGTCATACTTTATCTTTAGTACCTTTACTAGTAATTAGTCCATAAAACGTTGCCTGTATGACCGACTGATTCCTTTACATCCCTGGTGACACTTTATCTTTAGTAAATTTACTAGTAATTAGTTAATAAAACGTTGCCTGTATGACCGACTGATTCCCTAACATCCCTGGTCACACGTTATCTTTAGTACCTTTAGTAGTAATTAGTCCATAAAACGTTGCCTGTCTGACCAACTGATTCCCTAACATACCTGGTCACACTTTATCTTTAGTACCTTTACTAGTAATTAGTCCATAAAACGTTGCCTGTATGACCACTTATTCCTTTACATCCCTGGTCACACTTTATCTTTAGTACCTTTACTAGTAATTAGTCCATAAAACGTTGCCTGTATGACCAATTATTCCTTTACATCCCTGGTCACACTTTATCTTTAGTACCTTTACTAGTAATTAGTCCATAAAACGTTGCCTGTATGACCGACTGATTCCTTTACATCCCTGGTCATACTTTATCTTTAGTACCTTTACTAGTAAATAGTCCATAAAACGTTGCCTGTATGACCGACTGATTCCTTTACATCCCTGGTCACACTTTATCTTTAGTACCTTTACTAGTAATTAGTCCATAAAATGTTGCCTGTCTGACCAACTGATGCCTTAACATACCTGGTCACACTTCTGTCTTCAATGACTGTCTGTATTAAAATAAACATTATATTATTTTAATTTAAATTTAAAATTCAGGAAAATATTACATAAATGCTAAAATTTAATTATTTTATTTCTTTTTCAAATACTTTGATGTACTTTTTTACTTAACAGTCGGAACTAATGGTGTCAAAGTCTAAGTATTCAAATACAACTTATAATCATCTTATACAGTAATAGTTGACTCTCACCCACATTGATATGAGTGCGTACCGAATATACAGTAGGGTTTGAGGTGTAACATATGAGTGCGTATCGAATATACAGTAGGGTTTGAGGTGTAACATATGAGTGCTTACCGAATATACAGTAGGGTGTGAGGTGTAACATATACCGTAGGGTGTGATGTTGTGGGTGCCATAAAATGACTATTAACTGGCTGTTCAAAGTCATAATGTTATGGTAGCACTTGATCATAAGATAAGTGTTCTCTTAATATATGTGAACCTTCCTAGGTCACAAATGCACCCTACAAAAACTATCTGGACTGATAACCAAATTTAATCACCAGAGCCATCTGTTAGAGAATGGGACGGTCCTTAATGGGGTTAAGAGGAGATGGCGATGACTTTGATAAGTTTTATGATATAATCACGTTGTTTATATACAAGTGGAGTTTGAATTTACTTTTCTTCTTAATTTGTTATAAACATTACAATCAAGAAACTACACTCATTTCAGTAAAAACTTGACATGCATTGTCAAAAAATAATGTCAATATAATAACAATAGAAATGTACTTAAAGTAAATTTCACAAATAACTTCTTCCCGGATTGAGTTTGGTATATGTTTTTATTATTATTAATATTTAATTTGTTTTTTTATTTATTTTATTTTTTCGTTGTTGTAAAATGAATACTGAGCAAATATTTAGAAAGTAACATGATAAATTTGGTAAGGTTCAAATCCGAACAGACAAGCATGATCTTGAGGAAACTAAATTTAACACACCCATCCTTTCCTGCAATTAATAATACAATGAGACAGAAAAGTGATGTAGACACTAGCGTATACAATATTAGTGTTGTGTTTCCTTAGGAAATGTTTTAAATTACATATTATCCCAATCAGTTGGAGGTAATTATATTATAAAGGTGTACACGAGTTTAGCTGGTGAGTCACCAGTTGTAGAGGAGGGATACATTTATAATGCTATATTTGTGGGAAATAAGAAAATTAAATCTGAGAATTAATATAAGTATTTTGGGTCAATGTTTTTGTTGAATATGATTTTGAGAGCCAGGCCTCTTAATACGTACGTACATGTTTCTAATTGCTAAAAGTAACAAATAAAAAGTCAACAAACTCATTCAAAATATTTAATACATTATAAAATATAGATAACTTTGGACATTATTTTAATATGAAAATCGTCGAGGATTTAGCTTAGTGGTATGGCATTTAGAAGGTCCTGGGTTCAACCATTGGAATCTTAAAATCAGTATTTAAAGAATTAAATAATTTAATAAATCAAAGAATATAAAGTATTGCAGGCAATGCTAATGGGTTAATTCTTCATTAACCTCAATATAGACTTAGCAAAATAAAAATAACTGGAAAAACTACTTACAATAAAAAATTTAAAAACAACTGAATACAAATTGTACATATTATTCGGCAATATCGTAACGTGAATTAAAGAAGTTTCAATAAATAAAATGTGCAATGGAAATAAAAGAAACAATAGCCAATAAATACTACGCAAATAAAATATATATGTATACGTGTGTATATATTTTTATCTAAATGGGTGAATAAATATTGCTTCCAAAAGACACTAAAGTAAATTGATTGTTTCTGGTATTGAAAAACATAAAAACATTTAATTATATTTAACTAAAACATATTGGTCTGCTTCTCTAAACCAAAGTGAGATGTACGAGTAAAGTACCTTCCATGCATCATAACAAAGGTATTGTAAATACACTTGTTAGTTTTATTACAATTTGACATAATTGTTATCTCAGTATTATATGTTTGATATTCTAGTTTAAGAAACACAAGCACTACATGACATAGCTGCTATAATATATTTAAATATCCTCAGACCAAACTTTTTTATAATTAAATGAATTTAATATGGCAATTTAACTATTACTGAAGTTATGGTATATGTTTCAGGAAACAGTTGACGTTACAGGTGGGTTTCATTACTAAACGTGATCAAGATCTTGCAGTAGATCGCCACTCACAGCATCCTGTGTGGATCTCCACTGGCTGTCATAACTCACAGCATCTTGTATGGATCAATACTGGCTCTAATAACTCACAGCATCCTGTATGGATCGCCACTAGCTGTCATAACTCACAGCATCTTGTATGGATCACCACTAGCTGTCATAACTCATAGCATCCTGTGTGGATCGCCACTAGCTGTCATAACTCACAGCATTCTATATGGATCGCCTCTAGCTGTTATAACTCACAGCATCTTGTATGGATCACCACTAGCTGTCATAACTGACAGCATCCTGTATGGATCGCGATTAACTGTCATAACTCACAGCTTCCTGTGCGGATCACCACTGGCTATCATAACTCACAGCATCCTATGTGGATCGCCACTAGCTGTCATAACTCACAGAATCCTGTGTGGCTCGCCACTTGCTGTTATAACTCACGGCACCATGTGTGGATTTTTAAGATGGTTACTAAGCAATTACTATGTTTTGACAGCTAAAATTAGTACTGTACTAATCACTACTTCGTTTACCGTAGCCTACATGTTAGTGCACTATATCATTTTTAGACACAAAAAACTTCCTACTTTTAGGTCCGCACGACTTTTAGTTAGCGCATGAAAATGTAGATATTTAGGATGATGCTCATGTATGGAGTTGGTTTTATTGAGGAAACTGCGTGGTGAAATAAACATTTAACGTAAAAGTAGATAGAAAAGACATAATTTATTTCATTCAAGTTGAGAGGATGTTCACTAGATTACAATATTTTTCATTATGATAAAGAGATAGACTACAATAAGCATAAAACCTATTTTTTCTATAGATTTTATGCCAGAGCATTTTATAAAAATAAAAACGTATCATTTACATAGTTATATTTAAATAAAAGTGTTTATTTTAAATACTATTGCTATTAATATTGTGTCCATATTCTTCATGAGACAAATCACTAAAGCCTTCAATTTCTAATAAACATTATTCAACAAAATACCAAACTCTAACAAATGTCTTATAATGAAAAATGCACGTTTGAACGACGAACATTGAACTGTAAATTGGTGTGAAACGAAT
>JAQJVL010006959.1:0-26208 GCA_035578905.1 Stictocephala bisonia | reverse complement strand
TCTCGGGTAGTAATGCGGGATGTTGGCAAGTACTTTAGTTTTGCAAAATAAAATTCCATGATTACTTTTTTACTTTTATTACCTGCAAGATCGGTAAGACACATGATATTTTGTCCAATCGATTGTTTGTAATACTTTGCTCAAAGCAAGTTAAGTATGATGTGGCTACTTCTTTAAAATGCAAGACATATTAAGGGAATCCCAATTACAATTAATGCAGTGCCTTCTTTTGAATGGTCTTTAGTTAGCATTCCTGGGATATTTTTATAGCAGTTTAAATAGATTTCATAGCCCAAGATCAGAAGTAATTTGTGTTTGGACTCACAAATATTTCAATTAACAGGACTATTAATTAAATATCCATTCCTCTGACTCAACCATAACTGTGTTTTATTGAAGGAAACTATGGTCGGTACCTAAAAGTTACCATAACTTTTCAAAGACATAATAAAGGACACTTAAATAACTTTAATATCGTCCTATAATTTTGGTTGCTGTAGTACCGAAAGTTGTTAAAACCATATTGAGATAACTTGTAGTAGACTATTTTGAGCTCAGTAATTTGTAAACGACAACCTTATTTATAAATAATACATCTACAAATAGGGCTACGGGAAATATTTAATGTATTATTAGTAGTTTTGAAAGTAAAAAATAAGTTTCAACTTTCTGCTGCATCTGAGTAAAGTTGAACTTGGTACCTCATGATAAACTAGTTAATAAATTACATTGTTAGGCAATGCTTTTATCGTCCTTTCCTCATTGGCCTATTTATAGAGGTACTGTTCACTCCCGTTTAAAATTCTAATTCTTTTAAGAAATTAATGGGTTGCAAAAGATTGATTGATAGTAAAATATTTTCAAACAAGCATATTTATCATAGCAGACAAAACTACCAAACATTGTTCAACTCACCAACCATTTTCAAACAAATCAAATGAACACACGTACATTGTATGTATTTATAAGACTAATTAAAACTCAGTAGCCTTTACCTCTTACGTTTCCAGCAATGAAAAAAAATGTATAGTAACACCAACAATATGAGCAGACACAATATTACATTAGGGAGAGCTGTGACATTTGTGGACAGTTATTGCGTTTCTCTGGCCACTATTGGTGATATGCAAACACTGGAATTCCTAACAAGTTATACGCAATTTAAATATTATTGCTTTGTTCTGGCTTTGAAATGCTTGATTTAACATCACTAACACACGCACTTTTTGTGTTTTAATTATATTCATTTTGTTATATCTGTAAATAATTTAGCTAACCAAACAGCAACCAGCTTCCTAAAATATATCGTAAAGGTTTCACATATTTCTTTTAATAGATGACATGTATAGCATCATACATATGTAAAAAAATCCTCATTACATGTTCAAGATATTTTATAACTATAGTCAATGTTCGTTATAGTTAGGGTTATAACAATTTTAATATATAATAAACTGTATTAGTATAAACCTATATAAGTTTAAACTATATGGTAAACACTTCTGTGTGAGTGTGTAGGGGAACCTACCAACGAAAGAAGCTAGTTCATTATTTAGCTCGAAGTAGGGCCTAAATACTAAAAACTAGCTTCCTTTCAAGGTGTTATTAACAATATTTACATCACCAAACGGATTTGGTGTGTTATTTCTGAGACTGTCAGAAATACCACTGAATATGCTATCCTACCTTACAGCATGGATGAAACAGTTGGTGATGTAAGTATTGTAAATAAAACATCGATGCGGTCGTTACCGAAAGCTTTAGTTTTAGTAATGACACCGGCCGCTTGATCCTTCGAATTAAGATATGACCTAACAATTTGACTTAATCAATTATTTTGTAACACTAATTTTAAGTCATTTTCTATAAAGCTAAGATGTTTGGTATAGTAGTGAATTTAAGAAACACAAGTTTTGGAATGTTTTAGTTTTGAATATTTATGTGCAAATACCCATATATACGATCATACACATGCCCATATGTACTTGAAATGAGCCATGTCTATGGGCATGTCCATAAACAAGTAGACAATTTAAAAAATGTACCCTTTTGTTATTTGAAATGTTAAAAAAACAGTTCTTAGTATTGACTTAGTATTTACACACACCACAACTCATAAATCGCGTTATTTGTCATTAAATATTAAAAAATTAATTTTAATGAAAAACATATATTTCCTGACCACTGCGATGCTACTAAAACAGATCATGTTTGTAGTGTTCTACATAATCAAATAATCATGATGCTACATTGTCCTAATTAGTTATACTAATTAGTGTTTGTAGTGACTGTTTGATTAATTAGTTTGTATTTCCCTAAGGTAAGTAATTGGCTTGCTAAATTTTCTAGTAAAATTTATCATGTATCATTTTTTTACATCAATGTCAGTAGAAGTTAAAATAGAAGAGATGCACTTGTTATTGTGTTTTATAGGACTGCATTTCTTGCATATTCTTAAGAAATGTTGGTTTAAAAAACCACAGACTTGATTTCATTCAGTTTATTTCTTTATTTTATTTATATATTTTAAATATTGTGTGTTCTATAATATTCGTATTGAGATTATAGTGTTAATAATATTTCCAAATATTTTAAACACAATAGCAACCAAGTTATACATTCTTTGAATAAGATCAAGAGTCCCAAGGGTTTACCTTAGATAACGCACGTTTTAGTATTGTTTATTGTACATTTATTTTATAATAAATAATAAGAGATCCGTTTTACCAACTCCTAATACTTGGGAGTGAATGACAGTTTTGATTAATTAAGTTTATAACACTATTAAACTCAGTTAGTAGTCCTCAACAATGATCATAGATATAGCTGTACATTTAAACAATACATTGTTAGTATTCAACTGTGTGATGATTAAAATCTAAAATAATCATAGATACTAATTTTTTTACTAATTTAGAGTATAAATATTTTCTACAAGAAAGTCATAGTTACTGTAATTGTTTAGGTATTTTTGAACTATTATTAATCTATTACACTGTATAAAATAATATGACAGGACACTTGTTACGAATAGAATATTTTGGTAAGACGTACTGTTTGTGCATATTTATTCAAAAAAGTATATTCAAAATATTTTCAAATTGTTAAATAAAATTCTTCTAAATGAATCAACACAACTTAAAACACGGTAATCAATTAAATCAATATATCAGTTAAAAAATTTGGAGACGAGATCTGTCTTATTACTTCCAGTTACTTCACCCATCCAGTGGAGTCTCTTCCACTTCATTACCGTTTATGTAGACAACATGTCACACAACACTCCTTACACACTGAAGGATCTCGTATAACATATGTAAACTTGTAGTAGTAATCTGTCATATTACTTCCAGTTCTTTTATCCATCTCGTACAGTCTCTTCCACTCCATTACCGTTTATGTACACAACATGTCACACAACACTCCTTACACACTGAAGGATCTCGTATAACATATGTAAACTTGTAGTAGTAATCTGTCATATTACTTCCAGTTCCTTTATCCATCCAGTGACGTCTCTTCCACTCCATTACCGTTTATGTACACAACATGTCACACAACACTCCTTACACACTGAAGGATCTCGTATAACATATGTAAACTTGTAGTAGTAATCTGTCATATTACTTCCAGTTCCTTTATCCATCCAGTGACGTCTCTTCCACTCCATTACCGTTTATGTACACAACATGTCACACAACACTCCTTACACACTGAAGGATCTCGTATAACATATGTAAACTTGTAGTAGTAATCTGTCATATTACTTCCAGTTCCTTTATCCATCCAGTGACGTCTCTTCCACTCCATTACCGTTTATGTACACAACATGTCACACAACACTCCTTACACACTGAAGGATCTCGTATAACATATGTAAACTTGTAGTAGTAATCTGTCATATTACTTCCAGTTCCTTTATCCATCCAGTGACGTCTCTTCCACTCCATTACCGTTTATGTACACAACATGTCACACAACACTCCTTACACACTGAAGGATCTCGTATAACATATGTAAACTTGTAGTAGTAATCTGTCATATTACTTCCAGTTCCTTTATCCATCCAGTGACGTCACTTCCACTCCATTACCGTTTGTGTACACAATATGTCACATAATTCTTCTTACACATTGATTGATGGGTTGGTTTCAAGATATCCTACTTTACATTTTATACATCCCTGCATATCTAGTGACTTCATTTCACTTACATGGGGACGAGTAAGTAAAACTTTAATTTTTAAAAAAGCATACAAAAAAACAAATAGAATAAGTTGTTATTCATGTTTTGATTTTGATAGAAATATAACGTACTCTTAAATTCAATTTTAATAACTATACAAATTCTAGATGTGAAATTGTCAGACATCGTATAAAAAATAGAATTGAAAATACCCAAGTTGTGCTTAGTTATAATGAATAATTGTAAAATACCAATGTTATTACTTATTTAAATCAAATTTTATTAACTGTTAATAAGGCTGTTTGGAAATTGAGGAGTAATGCTTTGTGAAGTGTTTTAAAGTTATGGTTAAAACAAGTATAAATAAACCAGTTTTGTAGACTCAATGAAAGAGTGTACAAATCATCTTCTATAAAAATAACAGGTCTCTTAAAAAATCAGCTTCAGTTAATGCAGTCGCACATTTTTTAGGAGAGCACTTTAATTAATCCCCTCTAATGTCACTCTAATCCATTTTCTCTTCAGAAAAGTTTATTCAGTTTTAGCAACATTAAAACAGTTTTGTTTTTCGTTATTAGTTTTATCCTTTTACGTTTTCAATAAATTACGAGAACATCTTAATGAATAAAATGCAAACACTGTGTACTCTCACTCATCAAGAAATATTCCGAACCACTGAACAGGCATTGATTAAATTTGGTTGGAAGTTAGCTTTTGTATTATAGAGACCCATTAAGAAAGGATTTTTTGAAATTTCAATCGTGAAAGATAGAAAAAGTCTCTCAATTTTTCTTTTTTCCCGAGTAACATTGTTATTAATTTAATTTAATAATTTATTTCTGAAAGCTGATACAAAAGGCATTAACATTTCAGAAAAGCTTGAAAGTTCCTATTGCACATAAGCCTTAGGCTAATTTGGTTTTCATTTTAAAATGTTGAAGGTAATTTCTACTAACTCTGACTTGATTGCACTCTTTGTATACCTCTAAAGTAGACTTTTAGGGTTTTAAATACTATTAAACTTTGTTATCTAGGAAAACGGTATGCTCATAATTAGTTACTTTCCGTTAATTCACTACCACTACTCTTTTTGTTTCCGTTCATTCACTACCACTTGATAAATATTCTATTGCTCTAAAAACTGTTCCTAAATAATTTTTACATCCTCTGTGGTATTTCTTATGCTAGGACTTCGATATCGCTAGCCTTATCTTATCGATTCCTAAGAACTTATACACGGTGAGCGCATTCGGCGGTAATTCAATAATTGGATTTATAAGTTTGTGGTCCACATTAAATTTAGTAGCCACCTAACCCAAGCTAAACAAAATAGCATTGAAAAAAATTAGTGGTAATGAAGTAACGGAAAAGGTCCATTTATGCTTCCAAGATTTGCTCTACGGTATATTATTACACTTGTAAGGAATTTACAATATTTTGACAATCGGATTCATTTTAGTTCAAATTCAGTGCAGTTCATTTATAAACTTTGTTATAAATGTTATTCTTCGTATCAATTACATTTAATTATATTAAATAGACATAAAAGATTAATCTAACATATATTTTAACAATTCTTATAATTAATTTCTACTAAACCTGAAGAATTAGCAGTTTTTATATCAATAAAACGTAATACTGGTGCAAGTTGTATTACGTATGCATTTAGTATATTATTATTCATATTTTAACGTTTCAAAATTGTGTAAAAGGTAGTAGTTCAAGGATTAAATAGAACAAGTTTAGTTAATGATGGTTTTATTTTGAGTCCATAAGTGAAGAGTAAGATGTATCATTAAGATGGGCCTCTGCAAGAATTAATAATAACCTATTTACAACTTATTAAATTTTTACTAAGGGAAACTTCTTTACATATTTATGCTAACTGCTTTTAAAATTCTTTATAAAATGTATCTTCTAATTTTTGTGTAAAAGTTACTTCAGATATGCACATAAGATGTAGAAAAATTAATATTTAACATATTACACAGAGTACGTAAAAAAAAAAATATCTCCTCACCTCCACGAGACCAGGAAACAATTATTTGTTTATACTTATTTTTAGCAATATTTTCTACATTTTACTAATTCAAACATTTGTTACAAAACATCATTAATATTACGACATAAAATATAAATATAAGGTATTTATGCGCTTTCTAGTCACCTCGCCAATCTTGACTTTTTTATCACCAGTGGGTAGAATCAGGTTTATATTTTATGAGAATACACGTTATTCCATGAAAATAACATTTTATATGAAAAAATTTTAAATTAGAAATTTTTGAAAATGTTATTTTACGTTTTATCTCCATTATTTTTCATGATTTTTATTTTTATTTATTTTTTTTAATTTGGTGTAGTTTTTCGTGTTAAACACGAATTTGAAAACTATTTTGGTATACAACAATTATATCTCGATATATTGCGAGAAAACTACGTTCGCGACAAATCACTTATGGTGCTCATATGCACGACGTTAATAGGAGCTACGACTGGCCACCAAAAACAAATTCTCACGTAGTCCTGCCGGAGTGACGGTCGGCAGGGCGTCACGGAGGCCAAGCACCCAAATTTAATGCAAATTGTGAATTTCTGCTGAGTATTGACTGGTTACCAAAAACAAATTCGCACGTAGTCCTGCCATCACTGAGGCTAGGCACCCGAATTTAATGCAAATTATGAATTTTTGTTGAGTATCCCATATAGAAGATTAGGATAGGTTAGGTTATGTTTGGTTAGGTAAGTAAAAAGTGTATTTTTTGGGCTGAAAATTAATTTGATCGAAAACTAATTTTATATATTCTTGTTCGGCATAAAAAACAAGTACAATTTTTTAAAAAGTTGTTGAAAATTCCAATTTTTAAAAATATTGTTTTTTAAAAATTGGATTATGTGTCACATAAAAAACTAGTATTTAAATTTTTTGGCAAAAAACGAGTTTTCCGCAGCCTTTTCAAGAATTATATACTCATAATTTACCACTTTTTCAACAAGAAATCACATTTTCTGAGGCTTCTAGAAAGTGCATAACTACCAAATATAATATTAATTTTAATTAGTTTTTGACAAAAGCGTACTTGTCAAAATCATCACCATGATATGGAAAGATATTGGGATTAGATATCACGACAACGTGTGGGATGTGTGTAATTTTTGCCACCCCGCTGGGAGGATGCGTCTGGAAAGCAATATACTTTTTTTACAGATTGGTATGTCTTAAGAATAATCATCACGCAACACCAGTACGATACGCGAGGGTATCATAATAAGATATCGTGAGATAACTACGTCATATACATTGTCAATATTACCACCCTGAGAGGAGGATGTGTCTGGAAACCAATATACTTATTTACGGATTGAATTGTCTTAAGGATACTCGTCATTCAGCGCCAGTGTGATACTACAGGGCGTTGTGATAAGATATCATGACATATGACGGGACAGGGAGCCAACATTGGCACCCCGAGGGGAGGATGTGTCTGGAAAGCAATCCACCTGTTTACGGATTGATATGTCTTAAGAATAATCATCATGCGACACCAGTACGATACGCGAGGATATCGTGATAATATATCGCGAGATAACTACGTCATACACATTGTCAATATTGCTACCCCGAGGGGAGGATGTGTCTGGAAAACAATATACTTTTTTGCAGATTGAATTTTTCTTTAAAGGACCCTTTTCACTATCTACAATCAAAACACTCTTCGTGACCCTAGTCCACTTCATACTGGAGTACAACTCACATGTCTGGTCACCCTACCAACTGGGTCATGTAGATGTACTTGAAAGGGTCCAGAACCGCTTCCTGTGACTAATTTGTATAAGGGATTCCGATACGATGAGGTGCAACTTGATGATATTAGGTTTCGTCTCCCTCTATCTCAGCGTCGGGCACTGATGGACTTTACTTTGTTTACTTCTTAACAAGATCGTAAATGGCTCCTTGGACTGTCCCGAACTACCAGGAAAAATTTCTTTCGATATTCCTCGTCTCTCAAGACAGCAGCAGCTTTTCAGAAGAGCATTACTCCACAACGTACAGCCAGCATAGTACAATACCCTGTCTGATGCGAACGGGAAACCCTATATGTGGTGATGTCCATTTTCTCGGATACAGTGTCCTCTCTTTCTAGGCCGATGTGGAATCTCTTTTAAGAAAAAACAGCCAATGACTGTTCTGCATGGCCGTAGATTATAGCATATTTTTTGTATTTTTTTGGTGCACACTAATAATAGTTCTAAGTCATTGCGATTTATGTCGTTAGATGTTATTTGCTTAAATTATATTTGCCATCCTAGTCATTGTTATTGTATTATTTGATTTTTTTAGATTGTTAGCATGTTGATCTCTTGTTATACCAATTTGTTACCATCCTGTTGCTCTTGCACGATCGTCACTATTTTGTTAAATCTCTTTTGTTCTCTGTATTTTTCTTATTTATATTTCTATATTTTGTACTGTTAATGCTTGTAATTTTTTTATTTATTAAATGTAAATTGTCATAACCTCACATATTTACTCTACATTTTATACATTAGTGCATGATCATAAAATTATTGTAATCTAGCTCTAAGACTGTTTTTGTAAAATGGTGTTTGCCGTAGGAAATAAATAAATAAGTAAATGAAATTGTCTTAAGGATACTCGTAATTCAGCACCAGTGCGATACTACAGGGCGTTGTGATAAGATATCATGACATATTACGGGACACGGAGCCAATATTGCCACCCCGAGGGGAGGATGTGTCTGGAAACCAAGAGTGGAAATTTAGTAGCTGTTTCTACAATGACTGATAGACAGTAGATATCTTTGTTTTTTACCTCTTAAAGGCCGATTAGAGGCAAAATACTGAGAGGTTTTAACCAGTGTCCGATTGATAGCTGAGACATCCGTGTATGGAGCCGATGACAGGCCGAGTGGCCATTTGGTGATTTCTTCAACCAATGATTGACAGAAAGCCGAGAGGCAACGTTTAGAGCCGATGAGAGGCCGAGTGGACATTTGATGATTTCTTATGTCCACCCGACATAAGAAGTGAGATGACTTCAACCAATGACTGATAGTAAGCCGAGAGGCAGCGTTTAGAGCCAATGACAGGCCGAGTGGTCATTTGGTGATTACTCCAACCAATGACTGATAGTTAGCCGAGAGGCAGCGTTTAGAGCCGATGACAGGCCGAGTGGACATTTGATGATTTCTTCAACCAATGACTGATAGATAGCCGAGAGGCAGTGTGTTTAGAGCCGACGACAGGCCGAGTGGACACTTAGATTAGATTAGATTAGATTGAAAGGGGATGTACAGTTGGTCCAGCCAACCCTTGCAACGAAGCCTGAAGCTTTTTGTGCCAATCCCGGTGCCTAATCGTCGTAAAGCTGGCAATCCTTGACCTGGTCAAGGAGCTTCTTCACTAGATTAGTAATTTCCGACTGTCCCAGAGATGAGCCTTCAAAAAGTACTCTTCTTCTGGCACCAAGAGCCTCACACTCCAGGACAATGTGTTCTGCCGACTAGTCGTCCTCCCCACAGAGGCGAAAGATGGGATCCTCCGTAAAGAGTCCCACTGTTCTTAGATGCCTCCGGAATTTGCCATGACCGGTGATGAGTCCCACCACCAGCTTGACGTGCAATTTACTCAACCCAAGAAGTGACTTTGTTAACTTCTGGGAAGGATTTCTGACAGGAACCTTGCCGAGTCTTTGCCCTGGGAACCACCGCCATCTTTCCAGATGTCTGGTGCTGACCCAGTTTTTGATTGCTGTTTTGACAGCTGCAGCCGAAACGCCGCAGGCCGGCTCAGGACCAATGAAGGGCATTGATAGCACCTTCCCTAGCTCGTTGCCTTCTAATCCCCTATGTCCTGGGATCCATTCCAGAAAGACCTGATTTCTTGAGCCCAGGATGCTGAGGGACTCCACACATTCCCAGACTAGACCAGACGAAACCTTCCAGGAGTCAAGAGCCCCTAAGGCCGCCTGACTGTCTGAGAGGATGTGGATATGTTTCCCGCAAACCCCACTCATGGTTTGCGCTGAACGTATGGCGACTTCAGCTTGGAAAACGGTGCCATACGCTCCCAGGCTCACGCTAGCGTTGGTCCTAGGGTCGCCAGTATAGACACCAAATCCAGCTCTGTTGCCCTTTCTTGACCCGTCTGTGAACCATACAATTCGGTCGTGAGAAGAAACCGGGCTACTAACAGCGTCCCAGTACTCCCTCGACCTGAAATCCACAGTATAGGGTCTGGTGAAAAGATACTTAGTCCCAATGAAGTCAAACTTCATTGAGAGTACCTCATCGTTTACTAGATTGACCACTGAGGAGTGACCTGTACAGGACTCCAGTAGTCAGTCAGTTGAAGCTTGTAAGCCGCCGCCCGAGCCTCCCCAATAATGAAGAGATCAAGGGGTGGCAGGTTAAGAAGAACCTCCAGTGCAATTGAAGGGGTCGCCTAAAGGCCCCTGTCATGCACATGCAGGCAAGTCTTTGTTGGCTTGAAAGCCTACCCCGGACACGGTACGGCACGGGAGAGTGGATGTTTGGTAGGATAAGGAATTAATGGGATAGGAGTGCTCTCAGTATCGGGATCACACTGAGAGCTGTGGGAAGGTACCCTTCTCCTTTCTCATCGGTTATGGGAAAGATGAAACCCCGGGCTTGGGACCGGTGCAGCGGAGTTGAGAGGACATTTGGTGATTACTCCAACCAATAAGTAACAGATAGCTGAGAGGCAGCGTGTTTGGATCCGATGACAGGCCGAGTGGACATTTGGTTATTTCTTCAACCAATGACTGACAGTTAGCCGAGAGGCACCTTTTTTAGTCAAATATCAGTCATTGGTCGGAACCAAGAATCAAGAATCCTTTATTGCCATAAAACAGTTTCTTGCATTGGCAAAAGTCAAATGCAAAGTATAAATATATAAATTAAAACAGGTTCTAATATAAATAAAACATAATAGTAATATATATATATTAATGATGTAAAGAAACACAAAATCAACACCTGATCTATAATTACAGCACAAGTTTCTACTCTGAAAATTCATGGACTCTCTAAAAGGTTTTTTTCAACGTTAGAGTTATTATTTCTTTTCTAAATGATTTTATGGAGAGCTCTTCTTCTTTATTAACTTGGATAAAGTTGAAAAATTTAATGGAATTGTACTTTATATTATTTTTTTTTTAATTAAGTGCTATGTTGAGGTAGTTGAATCTTGCTCAAAGTGCGTATATGACAGATAAGAAAGCAGAGTTAAACAGATTATTGTTATTTCTTAAAAGAAAACAGGAACTCATAAATAAAAATACTTGGAAATTTTAAAATGCGATTTACTTTAAAAATTTATTTACATGATTGAAGTATATTCAAACCAAATACGACCCTTAAAACTTTCTTCTGCATTTAAAAAACATAATTTAATCTGATTGTCATGAGCCCAAACTGGAATAGCATAAACAAAATGAGGCTAAAATCAATAATATTATAATGTTAAAAGTAGTTGCGAATTTGAATAAAGAGTCAATATCCTTAGTGCAAATAAGCAAGAATTAAGTTTTGCAATAAATTTAATAATGTGAGCGTCAAATTTCAAATTACAATCAAGGGATAGGCCCAAAAAGCTTACTGATTCCTTACAAGAGATGAAATGGTACCAAGCATAATTAGTAAGTTCCTAGCTGTCTATCTAGATTAGAGAATTTATCACATTTTCTTGTGAGAATGGCCTAATATTTTTTCTAAATAAGTAAGGCATCAAGCACCAAGTAGGTTGATCTCCTACCTTTATAGGTTTTATGTACAATTTTAAGTATTTTTTCTTTATTAATTTATGTTCTTATGCATCGGAAAGACGTGATTGGCGTAGACTGAGTAATGGGGGAGTTTGGCACAAGACGTTCTTGGGCCGCATCCAAGGCATATGCTGAGTTCTGCACTATCCATGGCTTTTATGTTTTTATCTTTAAAGCTATAAAATGTAAGTCAAATAAGAAATGAAAGCAAACTCAAAAATTATCTATAGACAATTTCCTGTGATTCAAAATCTTGTATGCTTTAACAAATTCCCTACTGTAATGATTATAAAATTATTTTTATCGTTATATGGAGATTTAATATTCGGCAATCCATTGAATTCATAAGTTTCGTTTTAAACATTTCAAATACAATCATCCAATGGAACTATACTTTTTAACACGTTTAAACGATTGTTTCCAACTTAAATAATGACTTCAACTAAGCCTTCATTAAGGTTTACAGAACTCCAGGTTCAGCAATCCATTGAATACACAATTTTCGTTTTAAACATTTCAAATACAATCATCCAATGGAACTATACTTTTTAACACGTTTAAACAAATGTTCCCAACTTAAATAATGACTTCAACTAAGCCTTCATTAATGTTTACAGAACTAAAGGGAACTCGACTTGGCAGCTCCGAGTCTGAAATGAGGCTTAGATAAAAGAATTGTTATAAAGTAACTTAAAACGAAGAGCCGTTAGTACAGTTTATACACCAAGAGAAATTTAATCCTCTGCAAAACGCCTCCATGTTCTTTATGTACACTATTTGATCCTAAAGAATAGAAGACATTATTTTTGCTACTTTGAACATGTTATACTTCCATGTAAAAATGTTAGAACAAACTTTTATTGCATAGGAGGAGTGTATGTCATAGATAATTCATTAGAAACCCCCCTAATATGTTGGTTTAGATTATAAGCTTTCGTTTCTAAAGAATACTTCTTATCATATGCACAGAGAAGAAAGAAAGAGAGTTCACTTCCAATAGGGTGCTGAATGTGTGTCGAGTAGCTATTTCTCAAGTTGGCCATGCAAACCTCGTTATTCCCTCCCTCAATCTCCCCAAATTCTCAAGGATAAGAATAGAAATGATTACTTCAGAAATATAAAGGTGTTTATTAGTTGAAATCTGTTTATAACTGCCACTGAAGCGTTCGCTGCAGCCATTAAAAAGTGACCTCTGTTTATTTGTTTCTCTGTGTCATACGTCAATTTACTAATCTCATAGTGACAATAGACATTTTTTAAAACTAATTCTACGTGAGCTGTTATCAAAGTATTTTTCTTCAAAGACGAAGAGGATTTCTATCCAAATTCTCCAAATTCGGGTAATATTTAGGAACATTGGAGTGATAATATGCTGTAGGGAATGAAAGATCACATTGGAGAAATGATAAAGTGAAATTGACATGAAATATAAATATTAATTTGTTGTTTATGCATTTAGTTTCCTATTACAGTACAACTAGGAACTGTTCGTGTATATGTGTGTGGGTCATTACCGATGTTCGGGTTTGGGTGGGTGGATCAACACCACTTTTTGTGTTTGGTTTAGAGGGTGGGTCAATACCACTTTTCGTGTTTGGGTGGATTAGTGAGTCAACACCAATTCCGTGTTACTAGTGCAAGTGTTAGAAGCACACAAGGGTCAAAGCGTGTTAGAAGCACACAACCCTTCTACCAATCTGACCTGCCGTTGGTCCGGTATAATCCCCCAGCCGTAAATCGACTATACAAGGTTGAATGCACATCTTAGTTCAAATTTAAATATTGTGGCTTGAAATTTTCATTAAAAATAAACACAACGAATGAAAATGTAATACTATTTAATTACGTTTTAGTTTTTGTCCCAGTTCAATACGACAATTTTAAGTGTTTTAAGCCCAAGTTAAAGAGCACATGTTTCGTAACATTTAATTCAAGGCGTTGAGTGTAACTATCAGCAACAACTAATAACGTAGTTTATACGTTACAGCAAGTGTGAGGTTACTTTGAACTTAGTTGGTATTATATAAATAATTCTAATTTTAAATATTATTATATTTTTCATTTTACTTATTATTGTATCTTGTGATGTTTTTGAAAGACTACAGTAAAAAATGCATTGTGATGTTTTTGAATTTAGGATTAAAATGTTGCACAGTAGAATAATATTATGCACTAATATTTAATTTGTTTTATAAATTATCATCTCTTGTGCCAGCCGCTTGAGTATGACTGGAATGAGTTATAATAATATGCAAATTAGATCCATTACTATCTACCACAAATTTACATATCCTATGACATCCTGTAATATATCCTGCCTTTGGCCTGTTCACATATATATATTTGGCCTGTTCACACCCAATGTTTTTAAATCTTACAGCATGAGATAATTTGGGGGACATTTTTGGAGAGTAGTAAGAATATTATTTTTGATTACATTATTGTCTAAATGAACTAGTATAAGGGTGAGAATATAGCAGCATTGACTGCAGTCATTCAATTTAACGTAACATCCAAGTCTAGATACAAGTCCAAAGATTGAAAGCAAGGCCAATAAAATATTCTAACAGAATCCATTGTTGATATAGTTGTTTAAAATGTCGAACAAGATTTATTATAGTTTTATTTGAGAATAAGAAATAACATTATACAAGAAAATTATGCTCAGAAGGTCATTTATTAAAAGCCCTATAGCCAGGAAACGAAATTGCAGGTTAACGGGGAATCTGAACCACGTAGTGTTGATGTTGCTTCCAGCTACGCCTAGTACTTGGCTTGTTGTATTTTCTTCCCTGTACAACATCTGAACCCTTGCCACCATCCAACAAAGACACCCAGGCTTCTCTAGTAGGCCTACTTCCCACACCGATGAGAAGCATTGTGTGGGTGCAATATTGGTATAAGAGGACTAAGAATATAACCTATTCTTAAGATATCCGCACCACATGTGGCAACAATATTATTTATGTATGCATCTGTATGTATTTTATTTACAGCAAGATACTATTTTAAAGTAAGTACTGTATTTAGCAATTAATAATATATCAAAATTGTATCTTAAGAATAAACTTTTAATCCAGCAAATTCTTTTTTTATATATATTTTCTAACAACAAATCAAACTATCATTAAAAATATAATTGCATTAATATCAACTAAGTTAATATTTACTGTGCCTTACACTTGCTATGTCACGTATAAACAACTTTATTAGGTGTAACTGACAATTACACTCAATGCCTTGAATTAAATTTTACTAAACATGTGCTTAAAATACTTAAAATTGTAGTATTGAACTGGGACAAAAACTAAAACATAATTAAATAATATTACTTTTTCATTCGTCGTGTTTATTTTTAGTGAAATTCAATCCACAAATTTTTTAATTTGAACTAAGATATCCACTCAACCTTGTATAATCGATTTACGGCAGGGGGATTATACCGGACCGCCGGTCAGATTGGACCCTCCGGGCTCCCGGTAGAAGGGTTGTGCGCTCCTAACACACTTTGACCCTTGTGCGCTTCTAACACGTGCGCTAGTACCACGACACGGTCAAGACCACTGTTCGTGCATGGGAGGACAAGTGGGTCAATACCACAGTACGTGTATGGGTGAGAGGTTTGTTCAACGTGACTATTCAGTTTAAATATATGGGTTGGAGTGTATATTGGAGGAATTGCAAGTGTATTCCTAAGTATATGTGTATTGTAGGACCACAGCCAGTTCTGTGACAGGATTACTTAGGAACATTGCAAGTGTATTCCTAAGTATATATATGTGTATTGTAGGACCACAACCACTCTGTGACAGGATTACAGCTTATGGCTCAAAACGAATTCTTGAACATTATTGTTAGTATCATATTTAATTCCGTAAAAGTTAATTAAATTTACAATGAAATTCAAAACACTAGTATCCATATAACTCCTTTAATGATATTTTTTTATCCAAGCACTACGCATCATTTTATATTTCATTGTTACAATTAATAAACATATTATGCAATAAAAACATTATTAGTAAAATAGTTTTAGTTATTCCTCTGAGTGATAAAATAGTGTAAATTACTATATGAAATAAAATACAATACTTACTATCATTTCAAAAAACGGAATGATAATAAGTATTTAAAATAAATTTAAACAAAAGGTTGATTTTGTTGTTGTGTACTTGTTACATTTTTAATATTTAGTGTCTTGTTTCTTATTATTTGAAAACTACTCGATACTTTATAAAATGTACAAATATACTATCTGACTCAACACAAGTTAGCAACTAAAGAATGAAAAACGCATTTTATATTTTCATTTTATAGCAATTCTATTGTGAGCTGTTGCAGAACACAACACGATAACCCAGCTATAGAAATGGCCAGGAGTAGCCCAACCGTGTAGAGATTTTACACACAATCTATGTGATACGCTTGGTGGTAAACTGTGGCATTGAATTGAAATTCCGAGATAAAAACTGAACAAACCACTCGATATTCCCGGGCCCACTCTACTGGATACAGCATTGTTACATTTTAATAACAGCGAACTCACAACGTACATTGTTTTAGATTTGTTTACTTCAATTTTGATTATTTTTACGGTTTTATTTTAGATATTTTTTTAATGATAACATTTCTCCACAACATTTGTTTTAAATTTCTATATAAATAGCCCTCTTTGTTTAGGTTTTTAATTTCCTTGTATAATCTTGGATGACTATAAAATATCCTAAACTTGAAACTTAGGCTTCGTAAGAACATTTATAATTAACTTAAATGGATCGACGTAAAGATACTAGTAATGTATATGAAATGAAACTGTAATATTTAATCTAAACAGTTGTTTGGAAGTTATTTGTGTGCATTGGATCGTTCATATTTGTAAATATTTTGAAGATTTCTAACCCTTTAAAAGTTTTTATAAAACTGACACAAAATTTCGATAGGAATAAAACTCCGAAAAATCGGACAAGAGAGTTCTCACCTGTAAACAACTGTGAAACAATTCCAAGGACGTCAGACAAGAGAGTTCTCACCTGAAAAAAAACTGTGAAACGATTCCAGGAACGCCAGAAAAAAGGACTCTCACCTGAAAATAACTATGAAACGATTCCAGGAACGTCATTCATAGAAGAGAGTTCTCACCTGAAAACAACTGTGAAACAATTCCAGGAACATCATACAAGAGGGATCTCACCTGTGTGTGTGAACAAATGTGAAAAGATTCCAGGAATATCATAGAAGAGAGTTCTCGCCTGAAAACAACTGTTAAACGATTTCAGGAAAGTCAGACAAGAGAGTTCTCACCAGAAAACAACTGTAAAATGATTCTAGGAATGTTATCTTATATCAGTCATTTTCCATTTGTTTGAAAAAAATTATATTTTGTAATATGTTTCTAGTGTTGAGTTTAAATGCGCGAAAAGCCTTAAACACTACTTGGCTACAAAAGTAATTATATTGCAATAAAACCAATTAAGATCACCTACTATGTATTTTGTTCATTGCTGTACCTACCGACTACTGTATAGTATTTTATGGATATTAAAGATGGGTCATACAAAATGGGTCTCGTTTTGTTTATTAACAAGGAAAGTTATAGGAATATAGTTTTCACAAATAACAATCTGACAGGTCTTAATTAATTTTTATTTTTCGTTTATAAATAGTTTTATGACAAGTAATATGACAGATTACTATGACTACAAGTTTACAGCTGATACATATACAACCCACCCTTCAGAGTGTAAGGAGTGTTATGTGACATGTTTTATACATATACGGTAATGGAGTGGAAGTGACGTCACTGGATGGATAAAGGAAATGAAGTAATATGACAGATTACTACGACAACAAGTTTACAGCTGATATATTTACAAACCATCCTACATTGTGTAAGGAGTGTTATGTAACATGTTTTATACATAAACAGCAATGGAGTGGAAGAAACGTCATTGGATGGATAAAGGAACTGGAAGTAATATGATAGATTACTATGACAACAAGTTTACAGCTGATATATTTACAACCCATCCTGATATATTCACCCCATGTAAGGAGTGTTGTGTGACATGTTTAATACATAAACGGTAATGGAGTGGAAGTGACGTCAATGAATGGATAAAGGAACTGGAGGTAATATCTAATATGACAGATTACTATGACAACAAATTTACAGCTTATATATTTACAACCCATCCTTCAGTGTTTAAGAAGTATTGTGTGACATGTTTTATACATAAACGGTAATGGAGAGGAAGTGACGTCAATGGATGGATAAAGGAACTGGAAGTAATGTGACAGATTACTATGACAACAAATTTACAGCTTATATATTTAGAATCCATCCTTCAGTGTATAAGAAGTATTGTGTGACATGTTGTATTTGTTAAGGGCAATGTGTAAAATCCAGTAATTTCATAGAACGCCTAGGAATTCTATATATTAAGTTCTTTACTGTCTTTGTAAAATATTTTGGGTTATTGCTTTCACGCTTCAAAATGAAGACATATCACAAAAATACTCAAACACTTATCCTTTAACTAGTCAAACTCAAGAATTATTGCCGATTCTGGAATCTAAAATCTAGTCCATTAAAAATATAATCAGGATGCTTTCATTTGACTAATAGTTTTCTTGCTAACCAGAAAATTCAGTTTTTTTATATAGTTAGTTAGGGACACAATGAGCATCCACAATATCTGGGAATTTGTTTAAATATATCTCTGTGAGTTAAAAAAAAATCATGTTCAGAATAATTGTGCAATTTTCACATTACGAATATTACGATCGTCTTCCTCGGACAGCTCAGACTTCCTCTATGTTTAATTTAGATTCTGTGTCTTTGTGTCCATTTTCTGTGTTCCGTGATTTCATTATATGTGTTCCTTGGTGTCGACAGCAAGCTCGCCATTTTAGCTTTGCAGCCGACGAGATATGTATTGTGGCTAGAAACGTTTAGGTAAATGTTCATAAAATTGATTGCTTTTATAAATGTTTGGTTAAAAATATTGTTTTTTGATATCGGTGTGAAACTGGCCAGTATTTCCATCCAGGAAAAGGGTATTATGGGAAATTTCACGAAAATTGCTAAAAATTAGTCTAATTTAAGTTTTAATGAACAAAATAGTCTACTAGACATTAGAACAATGTCAAGGGAGTAAAATAAATAGTTTTACTTTAGTAATAATTTGTTTAGTAATAATTAGTGCGAATAACGGCCAGTCACCAATATCACCTATTTCAAAGTGCTCTAAGTTCTAAAAACCTTTGCGTAGCAAACTTTTGAACATGGCAAATAGGGCCTATCCAGTGTACTATATTAAGAAAGGTACTACTCGAGGGTGCAACTTCCTATATTCAAAAGTTAGCTGTGTGGACTTTTTTACAACCGACTGTACTTTTAAATATGCAATTAAGTAAGTTACTTATTTAATAGTGGTTTACTAAAGTGAGCTTATGTTTGTTGGCAGCGAGCTTATGTTTGTTGGCAGCACACCTGAAGAAATTTGCTGTAATGTTCTACCAATTGGGTAATATAGCTTTACTCTTTTACTTACTTGCAATTATCCTAAATAGTTTTGCTCATGAAAATGAATTAGAGAAATTGTTAAGAATTTTCCCATAATTCCCTCAAAGAATACACTTTTCTCACTTATAATTACCCTTTTTCCTTTTATTGGATGGAAATACTGGACAGTTTCACACTCGTTTTATTGATCTCTATTGTTCTCTTGAGTGTGTTGTTTCAGTAATTAATAAAGCTGTTGCCTGTTTGTGAAAATGTTTTTATTTTCAGCAGATCTAGTTAGGCCCATGTGCCGATGTAAATATAATTGTATGGCGAGCCGGTGGCCGAGTGGTCTAAGGCGTCAGGACTTTGAGCTAGGGTTAGAGATAGCGCTGGTTCGAATCCGGCCTAGACCGGAAGATTTATCAGTAATATTCACCTTCTACTGTACTGGTTCGCCCCTTACTCTGTCTGATTAAGAGGGCTCTAAACCCCCGCGCTGAGAAGCGTAAAAACTGCTTTGCGCGGTCCAAGATACTGCCCTTATTTACTATCGTAAAATTATAAATGAAACATCTATTTAAAGATAAAGACATTTTTGACTCAAATCGCTTTTTAGAATTTTCGAATTCTCCTTCATTTCGATTTTATAAGTTATTGAACTTACCCAATATTCAAACTAGTGCCAAAATAAAACTAGAGCTGTTATCGAAATTTTAAAAAGCGATTTTAGTCAGAAATGTATCTGGTTTCAATTTAGTTTTGGTTTCAGATCGATATCTTTAAATCTGTATCCGCAATGTTGGACCGCGCAAATGCCTGCATGGTAATTTATTGCCAAAATATGCGGTGATTCGTGAGATCCAAGTGGCGAAACCTCGAACTTCTTAGTCGCGGATGGATTTTACTACTTCATTCATAAAAACCTTCCTTCATTTAATTTAACATCGATGGATGCAATGTAGGCCTACGACGACTGATATCAGTATTATTTTACAGACTAATTACTTAGAGTTAGTCTAATTACTTTTGAATGGCTTATTTAGTTTAAATTAAAATGTGCGTTCCCATGTGGTTCCTGATATAATCTAACTACAAAGTAAAGCATAACATTTTTATTCGTAATGACAGTGCACAATATTTATTATGCCATGAAAAATACTGTAATAATCATCTATATACAACATTTTTATGAAATAAATCATTTAAACTACATTAACGAATGCGTACAGTAAAAATATTAATTCAATAATTCCGGCTTGACCAAAGCAATAAGTAATTTTATAATAAGTCACTGTCACTATTGGCCTTTGTTTCATTTTAAAAATATAAGTACTGTAATGTTAAGTCGTAACTATTAATTTATTATAGTTCATTAATGTTGTGGTAGAAAAATTGCTAGGTCATTTATTTGTAATTTTATAAGAAGGTAACTTTGAAGCAAATATTTTACCTAAACGGTAACAAGGACAGAAAAATATGACAGCCGGGGGACGGGGCGGGGCGGAGCGGCAATCTTTTTGTGACTTGAAGTCATGGGGCGAGGTAGTGTTTGGGAACCTCGTACCACTCCCGATGTATTCCGTTGAACAGCCAATGAGAAGACTTAGGACGGTAAAACTTGACATAAGTGATATTTAAACATTGTGCAATGCGAAGAGAATTAATAAAATACTAATTTAAAAAAGTTTTCTTAATTAGCATAGTATGTGTTGGTAGATGAATTTAATACAATATTAATATAAACTGAACAAATATAACGGTGATCGATTAAGGTAAGCTTAAGTTTACCGAAATCGATCACCATAACATTCGTAGCCTACATATTGCACTTATTTTTTATCAATACAGTATAAGTATTATACTGTATGAAATTTGCATTTTTTTACTAGTGTATTGAAGTAAAATTGTTTAACTGTTATTATATTGCTGAAATGAGATGTTCTGATTGGTTTGGTTTTGCATTAATTTAATGCATGTTCAATTACTTGAGTATCCACTGACCTAATTTGGGAGCTCGTGATCAACTTGTGGCAGCCACACTGATCAACTTGGGTAGTCATCGTAATGGACTTGGCTAGCACTCGTGATCAACATGGCTAAAACTCATGGTCAGCTAGGGTAGTACCCGGGATCAACTTGGGCAGCCTCCGTAATGGGCTTGGCTAGCACTCGTGATCAACATTGGCTAACACCAATGATCAACTCGTATAGTACCCGTAATAAACTTAGCCATCCACCGTCATAGACTTGGCTAGCACTCGTGGCTAGTCAATAATGAGTGGCTAGTAAAGTAGACCACAGGTGCTAACCAATGTAATCACTGGTGATTACACAAGTTCAGTTCACCAATGGTGCTACTCAAAGTAATCATGGGTGGATACCTAAATTGACCGTGTTATATCTTAGATTATTAGAGGTCCTACCTAGTAAGTTGACCACAGACTCTACTTAAGGTAATCACGGGTGTCTTCTCAAGTTGACCATGGGTCCTACGCAAAGTAATCACAGGTACTATCCGAGTTGACCATGGGTGCTACCCAAAATAATCACACTTGTTATCTTGTAGCACTGGTGCTACTCAAAGTAATGGCTTATAATACCCAAGTTGACTACAGATACTACCCAAGATAATTAGGCGTGGCTACTCAAATTAATTACGGTTTCTCCCCTAGTGGTTACTCCAGTTGACAACTAGTGCTAGCCAATGTAATAAGGGGTGGCTACTCAAGTTGACCATGGGTCCTACCCAAGGTAATCACAGGCACTAACCAAGTTCACCATCGTAATTATGGGTGGCTACCCAAATTGACCGCATGTTTTACCTAAAATAATTATAGGTCCTACCTAAGTTGACTACAGGCTCTACTCAAGGTAATCATGAGTGGCTTCCCAAGTCACAATGGATCCTACCCAAAGTAATCACAGGCACTATCTAAGTTGACCACGAGTACTACCCAAGGTAATGAGGTGTGACTACCCAAGTTGATCATGGGTGTTACCAAAGGAAATCACAGATGCTATCGAAGTTGACCATGGAAGCTACCCAAGGTAATGACAGATATTATCCAAAATGATCACTGGTGATACACAAGGTAATTACAGTTATTACCCAAGTTAACCAAAGGTGCTGCCCAAGGTTAATCACAGATAGTAACCAAGTTGACGACGGGTTATACTGAAGGTAATCACAGATTCTATCCAAGTTGACAATGGTAGCTACCCAAATAACATATAATAAGCAAAATGATCAATGGTGGTGCTACCCAAGGTAATCAGAGATATTACCATAGAGGACCAAGAGTACTACCCAAGGTAATCACAGGTACTACCCATGTTGATCATGGGAGCTACCCAAGTCAATCACAGGTACTACTCAAAATGATTACTAGTATTACGGGTGGCTACCTAAATTGACCACGAGTGCTACCCAAAATAATCACAGGTACTATCTAAGTTGACCACGGGTGTTACCCAAGGTAATCATGGGTGGCTACTCAGCTTGGCCACGGGTCCTACCAAAGATAATCACAGGTAGTACTCACGTTGACCAACGGGGCTACCCAAGGCAATCAGGTAAAGCTACTCACGTTGATCACAGGGTTTAACCAAGGTAATCACAGGCACTACCAAAGTTCACCACCGGTCCTACCTAAAGTAATCACAGGTACTACCCATATTAACCACTGTCAAGATAATTAAAGGTCCTAAGTTGACCACAGGGTCTACTCAAGGTAATCACAGGTGACTTTCCAAGTCCTGTCCACCACAGATCCTATCCTACCCAAAAAAATCACAAGTACTATCTAAGTTGACCATGGCTGCTACCTAAGACAATCCCACACATTGACCACGCGTCCAACTCAAGGTAGTAACGAGTAGGCTAGCCATGTTAACCACGTTTTATAATCGAGGTAATTACGGGTGGCTACTCAACTTGACCATGGGTGCTACCCAAGGATCACAGGTACTACCCAAGTTGACATGGGTTCTACGCAAAATAATCACAGATACTACCCAAGTTAATCACGGGTAGTACCCAAGGTAATAACTGGTACAACCCATGTTGGTCACGTTTTGAATGTATGTAACTGTTCTTAAAAGATCTATTACTCAAATGTAATAGTGACTTTATAAAATTGCGACATACTCAGCTAACTCATGTATCTGTATATTATAATACTCTGGCAAATGTAATTATTTATTATCAATAAATTGTTCAAGCATTTTTTTATATTTACTAGGAATATCTCTGTTGGTTTCTCTGTTTTGATTGTTGGTTATTTTTAACAGTCGTGTTAAAAAAAAAGGTTATATTTAGTAACTTATATAGGCCTAATCGAATCATATTAAATTAATCACTCCTAAAAATACTGTGAAATATTTATCAGTAAAACTAAAATCTTTGAAAAGTAATTGTGTAAGAACTGTTGTCGAAATAAAATAATTGCTTTTCTCATGGCAATGGGAAAATTGAGCAAGATTATAATATATTATTTTGATTATAATTGATATCATTCATACGGTTCGCTTCGGTTTTCGTCTCTGTCCGCGAAAATATTAATTGTAACAAAATGTTTGCTTTTTGAAACCAAACTGTCCACGTAGTGTTATTTTTATGTATTGTAGTAATTCATTCAGCATACTTCAGAAGCAAATAAAAAAGTGGCTACATTTCAATTATTTTTTAATGTTTGGAAATTAGCGTGTTTTGTTGCAATTGCCATAAAACTATGATAGTTTACTGTATGTGAAATCATTTTTTTATTTTATTAAAAATAAATAATAAACCGTACCCCAGTAGCACCAACCGTTGGCCCAACGTTGAAAAATGGTTGGCATGGTCGGGGAATCGTTGGCAAAAATTCCAACCGTCTGCCAACGATGGGCCAACATGTTTTTACCGTCATTGGCCCAACAAATTAAATAATTGTTGGCCTGCTGTTGGCCGGTAGTTATTTATTGACTTAATAATGAAATGTGTGTTATCAAGTGGTTAAACACGTAATCTAAAGTTAAAAGTTTAAAACTTCAATTAAAAGTAAAATAATATATGTAACGGACTTCATTTGATAACTGGAAAACGTAAGTTCGTAGACGCCGACGAAGATTCATCTTGCATGATGCGCATGCGCGCGTACATATGACTGAAGCGAACTGCGATGCAGGAGGGCAGCCAGCACATTACCGCCATTTTTATGTTCACCTTTCCTCTTGTGTTTGTTGTAATGTAGGTTAGCGTTGCGTTCGTTTTGTTTAGTTCTAGTTTCAAAGTTGTGGCAGTTTTTCATAAGAAGAAATTCGTCGGTCATTATACTGGTAAGTAAAATGCGAGATGTTTAGAGTTAGTCTGAAAATATGAATAGTAGCATAATTATTATTATTAATATATAGTTATTTAAATTAAGCAATCTTTTTGAATGCTCAATTTAATTTGATATGTATTCAATTGTCTTAATTATAACTCTTGGGTGGGATGCAGGTGAATGTTACGTTTTGAGCAACCTTTCAAAATTTTAGTAAGATTTTAGTTTGTTACATTTATTCATGGTTTTAGAGTAACGTTAAAGGTAAACACTCCGGAGCTTTAACCTAAACTTCCAGCTCTTAAGGTAATTTCCTCTAGGCTGTATATAATTATACAATTATCTTGTTTTGTAATGTTTACATGGACTTTTATTAGAATATTTTAAATATAAAAAGTCAATATTTTAAATACATTTGACCAAGACATACCATTTTTGTGATTGTGCTTTCAAAAGAGGCTTGTAAAACAGGCAAACTTTATTAGGCCTACCAAAGGCAGTTAATAATAATAATTTGATCTCAATTATAATACAGATATTGTGTATAAATTTATATCTAATTTGTATTTCAAAACAGAAGGATAGGCTTCTATCATTATAAACAGAATTAGTGTAGAGCAGGTTTAGTATAGAATAATTAGTAGACAAGTGTCTGAGGTTACTTTTGTCATTTGAGTTGACGTATATCATGTGTTTACTGTTTAAATCACAAGACAGTTATTTACTTAAGCTTACTTATTTAGTAGTTTAGTTTATTAGTTAGTTTTAGTTTAGTCTATATAGGCCTAATATTGTTTATTTTTTAATTGTTATTGTATTAGGCCTATATAAGTATATAATATTGTTTAGTTTAATTGTTATAATATTGATACCTGCAATTTAAATATCTTATATTTTACTATTAGTACTTGGTTTAATTACCTAAACATTGATTGTTCAGGTTTGATTGTATTAACAGCCTCTCAGGGAAGTTCAATCTAAAAGCTCAGCCCTTTTTGCTTATGGCAGTGATTATATAATGATTCGTAACCATAAAACCTTAGTGTTGTAGTTCTATGCTTTCCTAAATAATAATTGAATAATTGGCTATCTATTTATTTCAGTTAGTTCAAGAAGGTTTAACAGTGGTGTAGCTAAAAAAAAGGTTAGCATGCCCAATCAAAAATTCATTAGCTTAGGCTATTTATGTTACCCTCCATTATTCGATTTGACACAAAAGTTGAAAAATTTTGTTTTATGTTTCATAGGCCTACGAGATGTTTCTTGTTGTGGAATTAGGTAAAAATTCTGGGAGTGGTTTGGCTATAGTAGGGCAGGAGTGGATGACTCCGAAAAAAAGAATGTTTTTGGAATGGAATGTTTTGGATGTGGAATGTGGTTGGTATTGGTATGTTATGTGAAAGTTT
>JAQJVL010006958.1:0-26240 GCA_035578905.1 Stictocephala bisonia | reverse complement strand
ACGGTACAGATAGTCTAGGCTATTGGCAAAGAACAAAACTATGGTAAAACGGTAACTCCAACTAAAAAAAAGGTTCAACAAAACATTATACAGAACTACTATTAAATATGAAACCAGAGATAATAAAGCAATTAAAGTCAAAAAGGTAACCATGAGCACATGGCTCGAACCTAGGTTAAAACATCTAGACAAAGAATATAAATTTAACAAACTCTGAAAACACAAGTAAGAACGATTAAATATTATTGAAACAAAATATTTTCACCAAAAGGGTGCTTAGATATTAAAACTCACAAAATGAACACTTACGTTTTAGTGTGTCTAGCCACTCATAACGAGATTCTGCAGGCAGCACAAGACAACTGACCAGACAGGCCAACCGGACTGAAGCTGCTGGAACACGGAACGAAACGGAACTGGGCCAACGGCTACCAAAGTACGCAAATCGCCGGGCAAAAGCGAATCTCAGGCAGCCTGGCAGACAACAACGAAAAAACAAAACTGTACCGGTCCAAGACCCGGTACAAATTCCAACAGAAATGCAATTCGATTTCAAACATTTACAGTTTCCGGTACAACTCATCTTCGCATTGACGATCAACAAAGCACAAGGACAATCGCTTTTGGACAAGTATGTGGGCTTAATTTGGAAAATCTATGCTTCTCCCATGGACAGCTTTATGTGGCCTGCTCACACGTTGGAAGACCTATGGATTTATTTGTGTTTCACCAGATGGGAAACCCAAGAACATTTTATATACGAGTGCACTTCAATAAACGGCATCAAATCAAGAACATTTATTGCACACTGTTCTCAATTACACCTCTGTAAGTTGAGCTATTATTATGTTAATATAATACTACATTATGTTAGCTTATATTTACACGACATTCAATGACTGTTAGGCGGTATTAAGTTCACCGGGTCAGCCAGTTAATTTATTAATTTAACCATTACGCAATTTTTAAATGTTTACAATAAAGCCCAACAGTCTACATATAAAAACTGAAAGTTCATATTTATATGGCACTTTATATGATTGTATTTTACAAACCCCCATGACAAAGTGGTGGGGGGTTGGCTAGGAAGGTCTGAAGATGTTGGCCTCATCCTCATGAAGAACTATTCATGTTGCACTCTGCATGTGCCATTGCTAGAAGAGGATTTCTGCTTCGCAGGGGAACTCTGACTGTGGCCCTGCAGGAAAGCTTGGACTACACAATGGACATCTGCATATGCTATTGTATGAGGAGCTTGGCCTTTGTTCTTGAACTGGACTGTCTATGGTCTTAAAACGTCACTTTACGTGTGTCTATTTTACCAATTTTGATGACTCGCCATCTTGTGCACTATACCCTCTTGAAGAATGAGCTGTAGCCAGCCACTTTATTTATCTACCTCATTGTGCCAGTGGCCAGGCCAATTTGTCTAAACTGATTTAAATAAATATTCACCACTTCCGAATGTTGTCTAAATTCAAAATTTGGAGTCTAGGTAGATCTGAGTGTAGATGAAAATGTTAAGGATGGAACACAGATACGGTAAGATGTTTATTATTACTTTTTAGGGCAGTCAAGGAGTCCAAAAGGACAAAGGGTTGGAGTTAAGTGAATTATGTTAAAAGAACATAGTAAAACTTAGTTCGATCACAGAACCTACAGGTATAAAGAGAACCAAACATATAATTTTCAATAAAAAAAAAAATAATGTGCATAGATACAGTATAATACTTGCTCTTATTTACTGCCGTGGCAATTAATAACTAAGATGGAATTTGGCTTCAGCCAGTGGTCCTTGAATATCTACTGCACGCTGTATTCGTCTACTCATTATAGTGATGATATCACTGTGTTGGTATGGATCTCAGATTTCTCTAGTCTGTTTGATATGCCATTCACCATTTTAATAACATGTCCATAGATTTTCCGCAGGGTTTTTACTTTCCAATAATTTTAGTTTTCTCTCCATTGCCTTGTTCACTCTCCCATGTTTTTGCACCATATGCTAGTCTTATAATATAATAGTCTTATAATTCTTTTTGAGAATAAAAATCTATTACGAACAAAGTTATATCTATTGGCTGGGTTAAACGTTAACTCTGTTTAAACTTACTGGGGTCTCTGAATTGCTATTTGTGACTTATAACAAGCTATTTAAAATGCATTACTTGTACATTGTAACCAAAACGTCTGAGTGGATACTCAGACTGATAATAAAAACTGATCATATTATTTTCTTTTGACAAATAGTTTGGTGGTTAATATTGTATTGTGCAAACTACCAAACGATCTTTGTAATAGTGAGTCTGCCTTACTAATTTTTTTAAATATTAGATATGAATATTCCGTTATGAAATTATTTTGTTTGTTTGTGTAATGAAGGTTTCTTAACAAAAATAAAATAAGAAATGACAAAGTGCGTATATATTTAATAATAATTATCTTACCTTGAAATGCTGTTTATGAATGATGAATAGTTCAGCCTAGTGTTACATAACACAATGAGGGTTCAACAGCGGAGATACATTCAGTCTGTTTCTATCTGAACTATTTTATATTTGCCTCAGGATAATATCCAACAGTTAACTCTTGGAAACAGAAAAATTAAAGTTGGATTTGAGGAAGAAAAAGATTTATTCTGGATTTTACAGTGTGTTTTATTTTCACTTATCGCTTATTTTTCAGCAAGTGAATGCAGAAGCAGCCAGACCGCAAGTGTTGTCGCGTTCCCAAGATGATGCCATGGTGGGCTATGTGTTTCAACGACCTCACACTGACCCAGATTTCCCTGTACCACCTGGGTTCAAGCAGCAGTCACGTTGGCCTCTTGCTGATGATACAGTCATAGATCATGTGAGTCTGCTTCTCTAAGAACTGCAAAATGTACTTTAAATTCATCGCATTAAGGAACTTGAGAACAACTAAGATTTTAGTAGTTATTTTACTATTAAATAATGTTTGTGGATCACAGATTTTAGAGTTGGCTTCAAGCCAATTTCAAAATATCGTTTTCAACTCTTAATTTTTTTATTAGGGGCTCCAATGCACCTCTAGACCATACCGATACAACATGAAAGTACACTAAAATTAGGAATTGTTTCTAATCTGTAAAAGTGCTTTGCCTATTGAAATTTTAATTGAAAAATTTGAGTGTGTCGTTTTCAACACTGTATGCTCTCTCCTATAGTGATCTTCCAGAGCCCAGAATAAGCATCATACAGTAATACCTTACTAACTTGACACTTTGTAGACTCAAGGTTGGCGGGTTATCCAAAGTATTGAAATTTTTAATGGGTTTTAGTAAATGAACACACAAGACCAAGTTTCATCATACATTTATTACTTACATATAACTATAGTTATTGTATATGAAAAAAATTCTTGCACCTGGCTATGAAAACCAACAATTATAGTACAGGTACTGAAAAAACTGTTTAATTAAGGATTGTTTTTCTTAATTCTGTACCTGGCTGCTATGTCACAGAGTCACCGAAGGACTGTTGTTTTAACCAGACTGTTGAATTAGTGAGATTTTACCGTGTACTTATCTATTTCTCCTGAATACTTAAATTTCTTATGAGTAGAACTTCATTAAATCAATTGAGACCGACTTGGGATACCTGGGAACTTCCCACCGTTTTAGTGGTGTATTATTTTTAATTTACTCAATAATAGCTGAATTAAAAGCATGTTAATACTACTACTCTGGTGTTAGTGAACTTGTCTTCTAAGGTAAGTTTGCTGATGCCTTATCTCTCCAATATAATAAAATCTAAAAAATATATTAAGGAAAATAAATTTAATAAGCACATTAAAGTATAAGTGATTGTGTATAACATAAAAATGTTATTGTTAAGTTAAATATTCTCTCTACAGCAGAGTTTTAGAAATTTTATTATGAAATAAAGTAATGAATCATGATATGTTCGCATCAACAATTGTGTTATAGAGGCCATTATAACATTCATTGTTATGAAAGTTTCACAGGGATTTTAAAATAACTGTGGTGTACGGAGAATTTTGTGGTATGAGGTTCATGCTATAAAGGTTCTTCACTGTATTTGAATTAAATTTCTTGGTCTGAAATCTGTGTAGAATTCTTTTGAAACGAGATATTAGCCGTTCATGATAGATTCTAAAAACATAGATAGTACAGCTTGTTTTTGTTTTTTTAACCCCTCCCACTGTTCACTATGTAAGGATAAATTTAAAAATTCATATAAAATATTGAAAATATTATAACTATAGCATAATATATATAATTTTATTTGTAAAAAATTATACAGAACTTGGACATGGAAAAGATAAGTTGATTTATTTATTTTTAAGTGTTGTTGAGGTCTAGGGAAGATACAAAAAATAATTTTTTAAAAACATATTTTCAGGTCCACACTACCTTGAGAAATGTTTATATTTACAATGCAAACATTTTTAAATAGCCAATTTGTTCTACATGTTATTCATAATTAAAAAATATAAACAATATTTATGTAAGAAAAAACTACAATGAGAAAACCTAACTATGTACACACCATTTACAGCTGTTCTAGCACCAGCTGTTCCAGTGTTGTTGATTAATATATGATAATCTGTATTCCACATACAAACAATAACTGTCTACACAGATATTGGGATATGCGTGAGGAAATGACAATAAAACGATATCAAATATTTAAAAAAAAAATTGTTAGTCACGTCTTCCCGGTAGTTTAAACAAACCGTTACATAGATGTCGATTTTGCGACAACTAACATCCATAATAATGATGTTAGTTGTCGGTTATGCTGTTGCATAACCGACAACTAACATCAGGAGGGTTAACATAAAGATATTTACGAAATATCATTTATATTGAAAGAATAAGTTAGTACATTTTTTATTTAAATGTTTTTATTGTTTCTTCTACCTCAAATCGTTTTCTCAGGAAACGACTTTACCTTGAAAATATTATTGAAAATTGCCAATGTAAATCAAATCTCCCAATGGGGAAAAAAATTACTAAATTTAATTATTTGTTCTTCATTGTTATATTGGTTTAATTACCCAAATAAGCAATATTCAGTATTCATGGAGAAGAAAGAACTAACGAAGGCTAAAATAGATACGAGTGAAGGCTTGACAGAGTTGGCATGTAGGAGTGTTCCTTAGTATAGTATCAACAAATTATATGAATGAAGAATAAAGGATAAACAGGGATTAATTTAAAGTTATATTTGTTTCAGAATCAAGAAAAGTGGAAATATCCCATGGCTAAAATGCCAATGTCTGTTAATAACGTACCCTTTGAGATTCATCCTCTCGTAATGAAAGTAAGTAAGATGTTTATAATAATGCTTAAATACTTAACCAAATGAAGGCTAGCATTGATGTTTATTTATTTATTTATTCATAAGACGCCGATCGTCAAGATATGGGTGAATATGGATTCGAATGAATGTGATGAGTGTAGATGAGCGAATGTAGTCATTGTTACAAACTAAGGCCGACTATTCCTTAGAAAGTGTCATTAATTAATAGCCCAATGACAAATGAACAGCCGGTGATTATCAGCTGATCCCTCTCAAAATGTATTGACTCTGATTGGGACCGAACTGAGAACCTTTAGCAAATGAAGCTGGGATTGATGTCTTTTCATTTGAAAATTATATCCGGTTGTAAGTAAAATAGTATGAGTAGCAACTTTAAACATACGTTCAGATTTTGTATAGATTTTAAAGAGCGATTATTTCTAAATAAAGGCCTTAATTTGTATACGCTTGAAAGATTGACCATTCCAAAATCTATTTAAGAACTAGGGGGCACCCCTGCACGCTTCGCGTGCCAACCCCGTCGTCACTCGCTACGCTCGTGAGGTATGCTCGGCCTGCGGCCTCACCAAGACACTCTGCTACAGTCCCATTTTTGGATCTTGGCATGTCGCCTCGTGAGGAAGATCGATCTACGACCTTACCAGGACTCTTAAGCAGTATTCTATGAACTATAAATTTAAAAAAATACCTTTTTAGGAGGCATGTCATAAAAAGTAAACTGCAAAACAAATAATTATTTATTTTTTATTTTCACGTTTCACCACATGTTTTAATTACCGAGGAAAAAAGGTTAACACCAAATACAGATCACCTGATCAAGTAAAAGTAGTGTGTACTACACTTTCAAGGTGAAATGTAGAACTACAATAAATCAAAACATATACAGTACTGTTGTTGTGAGAACTTCAATCTGCTTATGGCATGAGAAACTACATTAAACCACAGAGTCATATGTTTTTTGTAAACAATTCAGATTCTCCATTTGAATAACATGGGATCTTTAGGAGCCCGTGGGGCGGGACCCTGTGGACGGATCTGCATCAAACTTCACAGAAACCATCTCGGGAGTATACAGGACAACATCCTAAAGTTTCATGGCGATCGGTTGGATGGTTTGGCAGCGCATAAACTTCAAACATATATATATATATATACAAACATCCTCTTTTATAAATATAGATAAACAAAATCTGCTAAAAGTAACCACGCTTTCACTTTTTTTTTTAAATTCGTTAAACGTTTATGAAAATGTAAAACCTATTGATTTACAGCAAAGTAGGAAGTTGTACCAATCTGAGTTTTATGGTTTAGTTGCCACAACCAAGTTTCCATTCTTTTTTTACACACAGTAGTATTCTTACTTTTTGCTAAAATACTGAAAAGAAGTAAACAATAATTTTGCGTAAATCGTAGATGATTGCGAATTGGTGTCATTGATGAATAATTATGGCTGATGGGCTATAAAATTTCTTAGATTGAAGATATTCCAGCTATGAGGCATACAATTAATGTACAAATTGTTCACAATCTGAATACAAGGTAAGCAAGAAAGAAAGGGGAGAATGTGGTCCCCCTGGCCAAAAAAACTAACAGGTAGAATATTTTGTGTGACATATTTAAGACATAATTTATAATTTAATATAGCTTAGAAAAGAAGGCCATTCAAATTTATGAATATGAATTTTATAGTTAATGTAAATAATACGGTAATATTTTTGTATTTAGAATTGGGTCGAGTTTGGTCTGCAGTTATAAAGTTTTGTCACAAAAAACTTCATTTTCAGCCATTTGACTAGTAGGAAGGATTATGTACATTAAATCTTATTATCTAAAACAAGCCACGTCCAGGTAATCTTTTTTGGCTCCAAGAATTTTTAATTTTTGGGGAGTTTTCAACCTTGAGAAATCAATTGGCACTGGTCTTGACCCTGGGAAAATTCTTATTTTTGTCCCAGAGCATTATAATAAACTTCTAGCAGAAAGTCAGGTATCAAACTATAGGTATTTATCTCCTAAATCACATTATACCATTATATTTTGGAAAAAATTTAAGGGCTAGGCACCCCTCACCCAAACAAAAAAATGCTCAACAATCCAAAATTGGGTAATGTTAAACTAATGCGCCAAGTGGGGTGTCAAATTAAAGTTATTCATCTCCTAATTACTAATAGACCATCAGATTTTAGAAAAGTCTATGTTTATAAGCTCAGCTGCCCCAAAAACCTAAATTCATGGTCATGCTGCCTAAGAATCCTGGCGAGGCCGTAGACCGATATTCCTCACGAGGCGACATTTTGAGATCCACGAATGGGACTGTAGCAGAGTGCCTTAGTGAGTCCACAGGCTGAACTTTCCCTTGCTAAGCCATTGGCCAAGTTCCACAAAGGGGCTTGTAGCAGAGCGTCTTGGCGAGGCCGCAGGCCAAGTTCTTCCACAAAGGGGCTAAATGTAAATGCGGAAGACCCTCAAAACGAAATTTGTAATAACCTACAAGGTAGAGCAACAACAAATGTTCCTCAGGGTCCTCTGGGAGGTATGGATACTACCTCTTCAGTTTGCAACATTCAACTGAGCTAAGCTCGGTCTCCCGGTACTAATATAGTTACAGTACAGTGAAAACCCTATTGTCCGTCACCCTATTTTCCACCAGGTTCTGTTATCCGTCAGTTTTGGGTTCATCGCGCCACGATATGACAGTTGCCGTATGACTCATCTGTCTAGAAAACGACAATTTCCCCTCCAACCGTCTAGCCCACATAGTTCCTAGTTCCAACGGCCTGCCATCCGTAAGGCCTCATCTGCCGTGTAACAGATAACAGGTCGTTGGAACAGCTCGCCTGTGTATGCCTGATGTACAGACAGGCCGTCCAGGGCTGCTTGAACAGGTTCCGTACAACATGGGAAAAGAGGTGGCACTACAAAGGCATGTTGTTGAAGATGAAGTTTTAAGCTGTGACGCCTACACAGGTTACGGGCCGTTGGAACAGTCCTGTCTGATGATACACAGGCGAGTCGCGGCAACGCACTACCCGTGTACCGACATTGGGCCTGTATTGCAAAAAAAAAAAAAAAAAAAATTGTGAACTAGGCTTTAATATGTTACTCTGTACTGCAGTTTAATTTTAATAATGTTGATAATACATTTTTCTGCTTATTACATAATGTACAAGCTTATGTTTTACATTGAAACTAAGCCTACTGAAAAAAAGAGTAGTTGTGGCCTGCAGTATATACATACTGAAAATGTCTTTTTTCCAATCTTTTCATTCTCATTTTGTTAATCAATATGTAATATACAGCATTTAAATTTAACGTGAATAAGCACTGATAATAAGTTTCCAGCGATATAAGTGTGTCTTGAAGAATTCTCTATGATCCGTCTATTCTCCAATCCGTCACAGTCTCGGTCCCGACCCATGACGGAAAATAGGGTTTCTACTGTATTTGTATAATATTTTTATAGAGAATTTTTTTAAATTAATTCATCCAGCTTGTGTTATGACAGTTCAATGCAGAAGAGGTGAAGTGATTTTTGCTGCATTGTTTAGATTAGGAACTAAACCTTGATTATCATAAGTCTATTTATAATGTTCTCTATTTTCAGCCGGGTTCAGAACATTTCCTATATCACCACATGACTCAACCTCCTCCACACATGGCTGGAGTGCTGCCACCGGACATGACTCCCCGCAACGGACAGGTGAGTCCACAATAGCTTTTAATTAAAACTTGTGGTTTATCTGGATTTGCACCAATAGTTTCGTATGGCAAAATGTAAACGCTGAAATATGAAGTAAATTGAAGTCCTCCAATTAGGGTAACTGTGTTGTTGTATAATTTATTAAATACATTGTATTAATAAATATAGATGCTACAGTTTAATTTTTTTTTAATAAGGAGAGTCCTCTCCTTAAAACTTTGCCTAGATTGACTTACATAACATTAAGTACTATGGTACTAGAGCACTCCACACGAGCAGCGGTATCACAATATTTGTTAGAAACAATCACAATCATTTTTTTTTTATATTCGCTTATCATTAGTTCTGGAGATATTGCAAAAATGAAGTGGGTGCTGCTTTAAAAAAAAAGCCAAACAAAGATTGCAATTGTTTCTAACATAAAAAATGATTAAACGTAGGAAACACAAATAATTTCACTAGTTTTTAGCTCATTTTGATTAATGGGTGGTTTTGGTGTAAAGCTAGTGGAATATCTTGAGAACTAGAGCCAAAAAAATGTCAGAAATAGCCAAACATAGATTGCAATGGTTTATAATATACAAACGTTGAAATGGGTGCAGCCAGCTTCACATAGCTACCTACCCGCCCACTCATAGACGTATGGTGGTAGTTTAGCTGACTTATAATTGATATGTGAGGGAACCATATTCAGACAGAGTAAGGGGAGAAATCACACAAACACTCACAGCAGAATTACATTTTTATCAGCTTTAAAACTCTGCTACACCTGCTGACATATTGGATTTGATTCACTATAAGGCCAGTGTTAATTTTAAAATAAGATAACAGCTTTATTTATGAACCTATAAATTTAGACTTGACCATTTTTTGAAAGAGAACAAAAAATTTCTTGAATCCATTTTTTGAAAGTTCCCCCTGAGACAGATTTTTTTCTAACTGTTTTAGTTTATTTTTTATATACCAATAACAATTGTTCTAATTTAAAAAAAATTTTTAATATACCAAAACAAGTAAAGTTATGTTAAACTGCAAAACATGGGCGTCAACTACTGTCAATTGAGTTGCGTGGTAGCTAAGTGAGGAAGGAGAGTTAACTGCCAGCAGTGTTCAAATCACAACGGTTTAGGGACAGAAGACACAAGATAACCGGTCTTCTCATAGTCTACGGGATTGCAAGTTCATCCTAAGTCAACACCAGTTAGAGGTCGGAAGCCTGTTGCGACAAACCTTTCCACTGCAGAAGACTGTAACCCTATAATAAACTATCAGCCATATTGTGTCTTTGAAATGTGCTAGGAACTGAACATTACGCGAGATATATTTGTCTTGTTTCATAGCGGGAGCGGACACAGTATTACATCCATAATCGAGTTGTAATTATTATACTATCAACAAGATAGTTCAATGTTTGTAGACCACTAGCTCTCATGCCATCATAAGTTGTTCTACAATGATTCAGGGTGGCTACTCACCGGGAATTCCGGGAAAACCGGGAATTATGCTTGAATTTTACGGCGCCTTGAAAAAACCTGGAAATATGCTTGAATTTCGGTAACCATCGGGAATTCTCGTCGAGCGAGACGAGAGTAATCTGGTGACGTCAGGAAGGTTCGGACTTCAGGGCTCCAGTTAAACTCTAGTGATAAGTTCGGGAAACATCGTCAATCTTCGTATGATAAGACACGAGTCGACTCGGCACATTGATATGTTCAAAATAATACGCATGGAATAGTTTGACAAAACGGTTGCAACCGAAACATTTTTGACGTCGAAACAGTTGAATGAAGCTGTTGCAGACAATATGATAGCTTCACCCACCGCATTTTGCCGAAACACGCAAATCAATCCAATGTCAAGCGTCGTCTCTTAGATTTGTTGACATTCTGTTGCAACTTACGCTGCAGGTTAAAGTTGCGACTAAACGTTTGGAGTTATCGTTTTGTTCTATTGATATCCGACGACGCTCACTGTTGCTGTCTGTTCTACTGCAGCTATTTGCAAAATTTTGAAACGTTTTGGTGCCGAATTATTGTTTCAATGAAACTGTTGCGTTCTTTTTAAATAACGAAAATACATTGACAGCAGGCTGGGCTGATGCATTTGTTTTGTTTACGTTTACCATTACCGGCAACAACAGGTGGGCAACAAGAAGAGATAATGTGAACTTCGTGTTTTGTTGATTAACCTTCCAGTTTATTTATTCAGTTATTATAAATAAAATGCAGAATTACTTAAACAATTTATCGTTGATAAAAACATAAATATAAAGTTCATTGGATGTTGTTTCAAGTGTGGAACGTTTTGTGTTGTAGTTTATTGACTTAAGGTCTAGGCCTACTAACTCTAAAATCGTAATTTTTGACAAACTGTTTTAGTTTTGTGTGAATTATTATTTATTAAAACCAACAAGGTTTTTATTTAGTTTCTTGCCACCAAACAAAATTTGAAAACTACCTGAAATGGGTAAATAATTGACTACAGTTTCGTGAGAATTTTTTTATTCTGCGGAAATCGTTTTTACCGAACAATTCGAAAAAACTAATGTCATTTTAGTATTTTTGATATATTTCCGTTAATTTAAATGATATTATAGTCATTTTTTTATTTTGATGTGTTGTTTTAGCACTAAATACGAATTTGAAAACTATTTTGGTCTATACAAATTATTTCTCGAGATATTACGGAAAAACTACTTTCGCGGCGAATCACGATTAGCGATCATTATATACATCAGATTTTAACCACAACAAACTGAATTCACGCATACTCCTGCCGGAATGACGGACGATAGGCCGTCACGGAGGCCAGGCACAATAATTTAACGCAATTTATGTCTATTTGTTGAATAAAAAGTCATGATAAGTTCGGTTATGTTTGGTTAGGTCAGTAAAAAGTATATTTTTCAGGCCGAAAAAATAATGTTACCGGATAACCCAATTATATATTCGTGATCAGCATAAAAAACATTTCGCGGAAATTACATATTTTACCGAAAAATTCAGAAAACTAATATCACAATTTGTAGTATTTTTGACATATTTCTGTTAGTTTAAATAGTATTTTAACCATAGTTTTTTTTATTTTGATGTGTTTTTTGTACTGAATACGAATTTGGTCTATTACCATTATTTCTTGAGTTATAACGAAAAACTACTTTCGCAGCGAATCGCGATTAGCGGCCATTACGCGATCATTATATATAACAACTATTAATCACAAAAACCAAATTCATCTATATTTCCCGCCGGTTACAGCCGCAGGCCGTCACGGAGGCCAAACACCTGAATTTGAAGCAAATTACGAATTTTTGTTGAGTAAATATACAATTAGGATAAGTTAAGTTATGTTTGGTTAGGTAAGTATAAAATGCATTTTTCAGGCTAAATAAATAATTTTGTTTTTTTTCACTATCAGATAAAAAACTAGTTTTTTAGATTTTCCGTTAAAAAAGAGTTTTCTGCGGATAAAATCAACCTCAAAAAAACTCACATTTCACCACTTTTTCAACAAGAAATTGTATTTTCAGAGGTGACAAGAAAATTGCATGGTTACCAAAACATGTAAAATGAAAAAAAGTTGTAGAAAAATAACAATTTTTAAATATGTTGGTTTTTTCACATACTTATCAGATAAAAAACGAGTTTTGTTTTCAACTCATCTTGTTATTGATATAACAGTAATTAATTAAAGCTGGGCCTATCGCAAATAGTCCGTAGGCTTATTAGTAAAAATTGTATTAAAGTAAGCTAGGCATATCACTAGATTTTGATCCTACTTATCAATGAAATAAAAAATTTTAGGTAACTGCTGATTAAACCTAGGATACTTTTGCAATAATTCAATTTCTTTATGGCCTACAAGATTATTGACATGCCTAGCTATAAAACATGTGCTTTTTTTTATGTATTTTACTATAATGAGTGATTACGTCAATTCAGAAATATTTTCCTCTGTAAGCGTGCCTTGAATTTTGTTTGTAACCCCTTGGAAAAAACCTTGAATTGTGCTTGAATTTTTTTACATGATTGAGTAGCCACACTGTGATTATATTTGATGTTAATTTTTTGTGTCTGTGATAGTTTCATATAGGCGAAATTGATGCAGAAAAACATATTTTTATCATAGTGTTTTTTTTTTTTTTTTTTTTTTGTTTTTTATATAAAACCCAGTGGAGATATATAGAACATAAATGCAGTAAATAATTATCAATTATTAATTTTAATGGTTTTTTTTATGTATGGTAATATAGTTGTGTGACCACTACATATCAGATGTTTCCATTGTATTCCAGTTAAAAGTAAGATTAAGATGAATATGCCATGATTGGATTTAAAAATCCAATAATCAATAAGAAATTGTATATATTTTCAATCTAAACCTTAATTAAAACGTTCGCTGCGGCTATATGTAATAATAACTATCCGAAATACTAAAAAATATTATTATGAAAAAACATATCTTGTGCTGCCCGAAGATGATTCCAAGTCTTAAAATTGGGTTTCCGCCGCATTTTCCGTATCTGCCGCCATTTTGAAAATGTTACCGTCCGGGCTGTAGCTCCTGGCGCCCTCCACCGACTGCCAACTGCATCACCGATCCACTTTCACTTCACTTTAGTCCATTGAAACTAGCCTATGACTTATAAATTATCAAAATAATAGTTTGTAGTATATAAAAAAGATATTTACATATATTTACAACAGTCTGGATGTTTGTGTTTTTACACTTCATGGAAAGTGTCGAAACACTTTCCTGGGCAGAGTCCTGGTTCACCTGGGCAGGCCTTGCACACATACTTTGACTTCTTCCTGGTTTTATTCACCCTACATACACGGCCGTCTTTCTGGTGGATCCTGTTGGGATTATCAGGTTGAGGTCCATTCATTGTTAGTGTGTGTGGGGCTCCTCGAAGGGGCATGATAGACAGTGGATCGACAGGTTTCGGCAGCAAGTTTTCTAGGACAGCGAGACGAAAATCATAGAATGTCTACTTATTCCTTTCTGCTGCACCCACAGTGTAGATGTTGTGCAAAGTATGTGAATTCAGCAAGAGCATGTGAATGATGTGCACTGCAAGCTTCTTATACCAGCGGAGTGTTTTCCTCTCCACTGGGTAGTATGCCATTATTTGATCGCCTCGGTCTATCCCTTCCATGAAACCATTATATTTCACTATAGGAAGAGGCTTGTCACGTACGATGTTTCGTTTGTTTGTAGATTGAACCATGTCATTCTCGAATTCTGTCGAGATGTAACTAACAACCCGCTTGTCTTTACACTTTGCGCCATCGGCGTACCTTGCTATGGTCTCCCCCGTTTTCAGCGTCGCAGATTTGACATCATTCGGACTGAATTTACGGTCTATGTGTAAGGTCCCTGTACAATATGTCTGTCTAGATAACAGCGCTAGCTAACCTGAACGAATTATAATAATTGTCCATATAGAGACTGTGGCCGACATCTAATTTCCGCTCCATTAATTTCAAAACAACATTTTCAGTGTGGCCTTTCCCTACTAGTTCATCTACAACTCCACAATACACCAAAAATCGTAATATTAGCCCATGGGGGTCGCTCAATGTGTATAATTTAATACCATACTTATGTTTCTTCCCTTTTAGATAATGGCGAAAAATAAGACGGCCCCTCCACAGAATCATAGATTCATCCAAGGACAGTTCCTTTTGTGGGTAAAACGTAGCTTCCATCTTAGAGTTGAAATAGTCAACAAAATGCTGTATCTTAGCTAATATCTTATTAGAGTACTGTACATTTACATTTTTGAAATACCAGCACCTCAAAATATTGATAAACCTCTCGTGGCATATAAGTTACAAAACATGGAAGAGAAAACAACCAGTGTGTTTTCCAATAATCTTGTAGGCGATTCAATTTTATTGTTCCTGTGTGTATGAAAAATCCAATAAATGTTCTCATCTCATTTACAGTAACGTCCTTTCAATTATGTATTCGAGAATTAGCTGTCAAGGTGTTGGAATGTGTGAAAATATGCATTGCAATGGAATTGGTAAATCTCGCAATATTTTCAAGAATTATGTCAAGCAAAAAATTGAAAAAATCAATGGGCTTGCCTTGACCAGGTAATAGAATTAAAAATTTTTCCTCCTTTACAAACTCTTATTTGTCTTAATCCCGATGTATTTATTGACCAGATAGGGGGATTGGCATCTAAATCTATTTCATCATCAGAATCTGTCAAAAAATACTCATCGTCAGTATGCCCATGCACATCCTCCGATGAATCTGAAGCTCCTTCTTCATCCTCAAAAGGGTCTGGGGACCGTTGGCGTTGTGTGCCATGTGTAGTTTGGGGGAAGTAGACGCCATTATTTAACAATAAAACACACTTGTATAACAAACAATTACACTAAACATAAGCAAAAAGTGAGTAAAAATCCGCCAGAAGCAGAAACAGAACCAATAACGATAATCGAGAACGGTTTGCACAAAAAGACAGCCACTATACTTCAGAAACACGGACAACGTAGCTCCCGACTACACCAGAGTGCTGCCGCACGAGGACTGAATTAGTTTGGCATGGCGCCGCGCAGCCACCGGCGAATTCCGTCACTACCGCCCGGGAGGTGACCCGCAGCGAACGTGTTAACTGTTAAACACAAATATTAAAACAATAAATTTAAGAGGTTACAATCTGTACTGTGTTCTTGTATTGACAGTACTGTCTGTATATGCTGAATATCTGTTCTTGTGAATTATCTCACCATATTAAATAATTTTAAAAAGTGAAAAATTTATTTTTTGTTTAAGAGTTTACTAAAAACTATGCAGAAACGAATTAATTAAAAATGATTAAAGTGTCTTGGTATGAGGTTTCTTGCTTATTGGCCTACTGCAGTAATGATGTCTTCCGATATACAGTATTGGAAGTTACACATTAATTTTTATATTCCTATAACATATTTTGTTCCAGAACTTGTTTATGTCAGTCATTTTACAATGTGAATAATGCTACTTTGTGTTGTCTTCGAAACTAGTTTGCGTATTTGATTGTATATGTTGTGTGTTTTTTTACTCTTTTTTAGTTGGAACCATGTTCTGTTATTTTCAGCATAACAACGCCTTTAATGCTTAACAATTGCAGTTTTTAGGGTTTTTTTAAACTGAAAACAAATATTACTTGTTTTTAACTTTGAATTTTCTTCAGGATGATCTTTTTCTACTTCTTAAAGAAACATTTTCCATACAATATAATAAAAATCATTAGTTTACTTCTCAATAATATTTTTACTATGAGTAGGGAAGGTTAGAATTTAAAAATAATGTTCAAACTTACTGCGAGTTATAAGTTGGTTATAATATTTACCTATAGATATTTTCTGCAAAATGTTATGTCCTTAAAGCCGATAGTATAGTCTCAAATAAACAAAGATTCAAGAAGATATTATTTTTCGTTATGAAAATATACTAATATCCTGAAGGTCTGCAAAAAATTAAAAAAAAAAACTTAGTATTCTGGCTTATCTTTTGTATTATATGCTTGTCTTAAAAAGGTTAATGTGCACAATATTCATTGTCACCTTTTTTGCATAGTTTGGGTGATGCAGATTGTTAACCTTTTTAATTTTTTACCGAGCTCTTTGTTGAGCAAACCCGAACTCATGGGCAAGATGGACACTTCCAAGATGTGGAATTCTCTCATATTGCTCTAAAGCATTATATATGCAAGTAAGCAACCTAATGCTATTTCCTTTTTTACACAAGTTTCCGTTAACAAACACAACTCGCTCACATCATTGGATTCTTATTCTCTTTCAACTCGGCAGGTAGATATTGCCTAAGAAAGCCAAGAAATGTGATACAGTTCAATAATTATCCTCACCTCGTCTAAGTGTGAGTTTGTCCGCAGTATGAGAGTGGGCTTAGTGATGTCATCAGGGATATTGTTTATTTCCTTTGGGCCAGTCACAGCAGTGTTACATACAAGTCCACTTCTTTTTTCAAGCTGATAAATCATTTTTTATCCCGAATACAGTTTAAATGGTATCTTTTATCAAACTAAGAACACATTATTTAATCATTTCTCAGATATGAAACGTCGACCCAACTTTGCGCATGTTTTTTAAGACGAATATGTATGGTTATATGAGTGTGGAATGACTAAGGCAGGGCAACTAAGGGACTTGGAGATTTACGTTGAATCCGAATTACATAATATTGGTCTGATCTTCAACTAATTTAGAAGCCTGATACTTAGTTTCCTTCCCTACACAACATCCAGATATTGACTACTACCCAAGACACTCCAGACTTCTCTTGTAGTAATTTCCATGCCGGTAGCAACCATTGAGCGGATGCCGTCAGTATTAATAGGCGATAGAACCTATCGCATGCTGAATAATTATTCGCAGAAGGGTCACTTTCATATTAATAATAAAAAATATATAAAAGTTCAAAGAAACTATGTTTTATTTTGCTTGGTTATGAATTTGCAATGGTTTCTACATCAGGTATTTTATTACACTGTTAATTTAATGTTTTGTTGATATAATTTTTTCCTTATTCCTATAATTTGCTTTTGTGATTGTAAATATTTCCCCATATGATCTAAATAAGATCTGAATAACATAAATAAGAATTTTAAACATTCAAATTTATTAAATCAGAGTCTATACCAGCGTTTGAATAGAAAGTTAAGAATCTTTTATGGGTCATTGAACTTGAGCAAGCTGAAACCTCAACCTTGTCAGAGTGTGGTTGGGTCTGACCTTCACCCCTTATCTTTCATCCACTTCTCCTTCCAACATACTTATTATACAGGGTGTCTTAAAAGTCCCACCCCCCCCTATTAACTTTCTTATGAATACAGATAAAGTGATTTACTTCTGGGAATGTTTATATGACCAACTAAGGAGTTTTTTTATGTATGCAGATTTTTTACACCCCCTCTCAAAAGGGGGTAGTTTGGGGGTAAGTCAAAATTTTTAAATAGAAACCCCTATCAAATGACACATCATTTTAAAGGTATTATTAAAAGAAGAAGAATGGCGGAAATTAGAGGTCTCTAACATTAGTCTATCAAATTTGGTGGCAGTTTAAAGTTGAAATTATTTCATAAATCCCCCGCAGCTTATGTTACATTTAAAATTGTTGTAAGGCAGACAAAACATTCACCCACCAGTTAGTTTTGGAAACTGATGACACCTAATCGTAAAACAAGTTATTACAAGAATCAACAAACACCAAAAACCACAAATAACATAGCATTTATTTGGTTTTGGTTTGTCTGACCAAAGTCCAGTAGGGCAACCTGGGAATACCAGTGGCTCCTTCCTTATCTCTTATTAGGTTACTAGTTAGTACGTGTAACACTTTCAGTACAGTTACTGTGTTAAATTTCTTTTTATTCGTATTTAATAAAAATGGCTCGGTCAAATGAAGATAAAGTAGAGATGATATTGTTCTATGGGGAAGCTAGGAGAAATGTTCATGAAGCAGTTCGTTTATTTAATGCTGCCTATCAGGATAGACCAGTAGACAGGGCATACATTAGACGTTTAGTAAACAAATTCTCAACAAACTTTAGTGTCAAAGATGCACCACGATCAGGGCACCCTGCCATTGCGACAGAAGAGATCCAAATTCAAGTTTTAGCAAATTATGCTGCAAACCTACATGAATCTTTGCGGTCCACTGCCCTTGATGTTGGAATTTCAAAAGATACTGTTCACAAAGTGTTAAAGCGTCACAAGTTCCACCCGTACAAAGTACAGTTAAATCAAGAATTAAATGAAGACGACCCTGACCGAAGACTTCAGTTTTGTGAGCAAATGTTGCAGAAGATTGAAGAGAATAATAATTTAATATCACAGATATGTTTTAGTGATGAAGCATCATTCTCTTTGCATGGGACAGTCAATCGGCACAACTGCCGTTATTGGGCAAACAGTAACCCCCACTGGATGGTTGAAGCCCATACGCAACAGCCACAAAAATTAAATGTATGGGCTGGACTTTTGGGAAACTCTGTTATTGGGCCATTCTTTATTGATGGTAATTTAACTGGCGTTAAATACTTGGACATGTTACGGAACGGCATTGTCCCAGCAATAAATGAGGTAGTACAAGGTACTTATGAGCCTGTATTTCAGCAAGATGGTGCTCCTCCACATTACAATATGCTTGTCCGGACATTCTAGACCAAACGTTTCCCGATAGATGGATAGGTCGACGTGGCACTTTGGTAGAGTGGCCGGCACGTTCACCTGACCTTTCACCTCTGGATTTTTTCTTTTGGGGTTTCCTCAAAAGTAAAGTTTACGACACAAAGCCCGCAAACCTCAATGAATTAAGGACAAGAATCGAAGAGGCCTGCCACCTTATCACGCCTGAAATCTTACAAAATGTGAGACGTGGTTTTCAATCCAGGCTTTTTTACTGTCAAGAAATTCATGGCAGCCATTTCGAGCATCTCATCCGAGTGAAATTGAGGTGAGAGTTCAGCATTTTGACCATTTTTCCCGTTCTAAAATTAGTTAGGGGGTTTATGAAATAATTCCAACTTTAAACTGCCACCAAATTTGATAGACTAATGTTAGGGACCTCTAGTTTCCGCCATTCTTTTTCTTTTAATATTACCTTTAAAATTATGTGTCATTTGATAGGGGTTTCTATTTAAAAATTTTGACTTACCCCCAAACTACCCCCTTTTGAGAGGGGGTGTAAAAAATTTGCATACATAAAAAACTCCTTAGTTGGTCATATAAACATTCCCAGAAGTAAATCACTTTATCTGTATTCATAAGAAAGTTAATAGGGGGGGTGGGACTTTTAAGACACCCTGTATTTGTCACTACTGTCAAACTATTCCTATTTTTAATTGCCAGACTTATAAAATATTTTAACATAATTCTTACGTTATATCAGATTATAGCACATTTTGTTTTCTTTTTCTTTTAAGCGTTGACTAATCTAATAATTATCAACACTGTTGTATTTATTTATATTTGCAGCTCTATCCTACTCACAGGCTTTCCACCCACGTAGGTTGTGAATAATATGTTTAGTATTTATTTGAAAACCGTGATTGATAAACCTTTGATTTACTTCACTCTGATTTCTGCTTCCCTCTCATTGGCACTAGTGGCACAGTGGTATGGCTCAACTACTTAGAGACAAAGTGTTTTGGAGATTGTAGGCAATAGGTTCTGTGCTTGGTCCTCTTAGAACCGAAATGACGTCCACTAAGTGGTTGCTATCAAAGTAGACACTACTAGAAGTGCGGAGTGTCTTAAATAAGTCAATGACCGGATGATATTTAGGGGATGGAACTAAGGGAAAACTTTTATAAGTTACCTTAGTTGCCCTGGCTATTAATAAATAGTCCTTTTTTAGAATATGTCGAACTCAGTTATTAATGAAACCTCACAGGTCATCTACTACACTCATTTAATAATTCACATCTGTCTTAAAATACACACAAAGTTGTGTTTGCGTCTCGTATCTGAGAATATTCTATGCATTGTTTTACTTATCTAAACCTTTATTTCTGTTACAAGTTTTATTTCATTCATTCATTCATTCTTGAATTCTTACTTTTCCAAGTCTTGACATTTGGCCAAAATTTGTTTTATTACAATCACAGTTAATTTTTTATAGATCAATTTTTTTTGTTGATTCATTTCCAAACTTCCGTTTTTAAGTTTGATAGTTTACCGCAAAGATATAAAATTTGCTTGAATGTCAATTAAGTATTAATTTTTTGTGTATTTCTGAGTGGTTCTCATAGAGGTTTTTTAGAGATTTTTTTCTTGAAACCTCATGCACTGGCATTTTTGTAAAATGGCTGGTCACACCATAGCTAGCTATAATTATTAAGTTTAGTTATTTTAGCCCCAGACAGATGATCAAACTTAACTCACATTACTCAGTCAATCAGTCCACACGTAGAAATGGACAGTGTGTTTCAGATTTAAAAATCCATCTTCAATTCCTTGGAGATCAGCTGTTAGGTTTTGTCTTCATCAAATTAACCAACCGCAAATGACAAGTAATTAATTGTAAATTACTTAGTATTTCGGAATATACAGGTACTTTTTCTTCTAAGTGTCAATTTTTCAGTGAACATTTAAACTTGACAAAAAAACGGCTTCACATATAATATACAAGGATAAGGTTATGTTAAATATTATACGGCCATGGTTTGTTTATGCAACCCTCAGCCCCATTACTTAAGTAATTCAAAATTTTAAAAAAATCAAAAATTCTAATAATAATCATAAAACAGAAAAGAATTCTTTAGTATACAATTTAAGTCAATGATACAAAATCATACAATAGATATCATCCTAGATAAAGCTGTAATTACTACAGTTTGATATAATTAAAGTGAAAGGTTCAATTTAAGATTAAGTAATTAATCGTGTTAACATTGGGATTTTATTATTACTGTATAATTTACAGGGCCTATATTAATTTTCATATTCTAAATCTTTCAAGGTTTTCATACAAGTACAAATATTAAGGTCATTGATTTCGGTAAACCAAATAGATAAATACGGAGTAAAAGGTCCCACTTGGTTTTTACGATTTGGAGAACTATGAATATGCAATTTTCAATAAAAGCGTTTATGAAAATTGTGGTTGTAAGAATTGTAGCTGGGAAGTATGCAGTCAGTATTTTCTTAAATTGCTGAGTTTTTTGTAAGGAGTACCTATCTGTTGGAGCATGATAAAAACCATTATTAATAATTTTCAATTTACAAACTTATACAAAAACATGGATTACAGTTTAACAAGGAATTATCAAACATTACAAGAATGTTTTATAACTGTATATTAACATGTAGGAGTGTTTTGTGTTTAGTTATGTGATGTTATTAATTGATTGCCAAGTGTTGCTGTTTATTCTCCCTTTACTCTGGTCCTGCTAATTGCATGTCCATCGGCTTGGCTGGTGACGCATTGGTAATGAGAGAGTTGTTCACAGATAATGAACCGTGTACTAGAGCACTAGCGGCTAGTTGCTACTCGCCATTCTCTCAGGCTCCTGGTTGTTTATTCACAGTTAATAATTAGTAAAAAGTATCTATGAATTGTTAGAACTATTATTTCTGTTTTATATATATTAACTGTGTTAACATTGAAAAAATATTTCTACTGTCAATAACGTCCAGTCAATAGCACCAATAATGTACAAATGATTGATCTTCTTTAATTTATCTTTAATCTTTAATTTATTGGAATAAATTGAAATCCATTTATACAATAGTTAACCTAGTTATACAATAATGTAACCTCTCCCACATTTTTGGACCAATTTTAACAATTGAATTGTAAAAAATTCAAATCTATTCGTATTTGTGCAACAATGTAATGTATCAATTGTTAAATATTTTTTGAGGGGAAGCCCTCAAAGTACATTTTTAGCCTATCAGAATTTTGTGAGAATTGAAAAGTAGCTGTATAAATGTTTAAATATAATGAATAATATTATTCAGCAGATTGTTGAGAATGTTAAAAAGAGAAAGTTGTATTCAATGGCAGTTTATCTATGCAGTATAAAAAAATCTGTCTGTGTCTCTGTCTGTTTGTCCATTATGCATTACCACACTATTCATTCAACTGTCACAAAACTTTAGGAAGTTTTGTATTTTTTTCTCAGGGAAGGTTTTAAGCATGGATTTTTAGGGCTCCGTCCCTTAAGGTTTCAGTGCTAATCTAATGAAATTATTTTATTTTATTAATCAGTAGCTGCTAGCCGCAGCAGTGCATATCTCTGCTCTGTTTACATGCAGAGGGGCCGTCTCTAAATTACGTAACTCCTTTAAGGGGGGAGGGGGGTTTCGGCAGCGTTATACACCGTTACGGGGGAAGTTGGGGGTTTCTACGCAGTGTTAAGTAACTATTGAACCTCAACAATTTGTTTGAATTCAGTCACAAAATGTGATTATTTTTCACAAAACAAGTGAAACAAAATCAAAACAATGACCATCAAAAATCAAAATATGCATTAAAATGGATGACAAAAATTGGCAGGAGGTTGGTGACAGCGTTACTTTGTTTTTGAGGGTGTTGAGGTATTACCGTTACAAGTCTGTTACACGGGGGGGGGGCTGAAAAGCTCGGTTTTAGCGTTCATCTGTCACAGCACTTTTTATGTTGTTATTGTTCCGCTTCTTTGCAAGATACAATGCTATAAAATGGTAATGTAGCATAGTTGTGCCTGCTAGATACTTTGAATGCTAGTGTCACGCTTGCTCCACAGTGCTTCAATGGAAGTGTTGTTAGACTGGTATAACCTGGGTAATGCACGGTTGCATTAGCTGATTTTATTTAGCATCTAGTAATAAATGAAGGCGAGCGTCTAACCAAAAAGTTAAGAAAAAAATAAATACATTTTTGGAATTTTTTAAATTGGTTTTTATTTATTTATTATTCATTATTATTATTATTCATTATTCATCTCTAAGACGCCGATCATAGAAATATGGGCGAATATGAGGGGTGATTGAGTGTGGTGAGCGTAGATGAACGTGTGTCGTAATTGTTACTATCTGAGTTTGAATTAGCTCAGAAAGGACTATTTATTATTAGCCCAATAGCTAGGACAACTATGAGACCGACAGCTTTACGTGGAATCTGAACCATGTAGTGTTGGTCTGATTTTCAGCTAACTTACAAGTGTGACAGTTCTCTTCCCTACACAACATCTGAACCTTGACTACCATTCAACATGGACACTCCAGACTTCTCTAGTAGTGTCCGTGTTGATGGCAACCATTGAGCAGATGCCGTGTCGGTATTAAGAAGACTGAGCATGGAATCTATCGCCTACAATCTCCCAAACACTTTGTCCCCAAGTGTAACCTGGATTACAGCACTGCGCCACCAGTGCCGACATATTTATTGAAGTATTTTGTTCAAGAAAAGATACTTCACTAAATCTTTTCTTGAAGTATCTTTTCAGTTTGGCCTAAACTTTTTTTTTTACTACAAATTATTAAAAACCAAACTAATTCATACGCAAATTTCCGAACATAGACATACAACATCTTAAGGTAAGATTTAACTTTGATACTAGTTTCCGAAACTTTACTTTTTGTTGACACAGGTACATTTTTCTGAGAAACAATAAAAGACAGATGGTTGACATTTTTTCTGATCATACTTTATACTTTTTTCTATAAACACATGAAAAATTAAGTCATAACAATTTACCTTTGTGAAAAAATTGAAATTTCTATAAAAAATACTGGTCCTGAAGGCCATTAAAAAAATGTATGATCTAGTTTTTAAAAAACATTGAAATGACATTTGTTTGCTTAAAAAGATGTATATAATATTATGTTAAATTTTTAAATAAAACCATTGATTTTATATACAATTAGATTCCTATCCAAAATATTAGCTGTTTTTGTTGTCCATTGTATAGCGCTAGTGTAGTCCAATGTAACTAATGCATTTTAAACCAGCTGTGGTTGCAGGCCTCACTAACTTACAAAATTACAAGCACAAATATTCCTATTAGATGGAATATCTATTGCTTAACTTTTTTTAAACTTCACTCGCCAATTCATTTGGGCCTACAGACCTGTGTGTGAACTTTATTCAACGAGTGAAGAACTGACCGTTGGCTCAGTGGGGATTCGAACCTTGGACCTTGCCCTCCGCAGTCGAAGCCTTAGCCACTTTTACATTGACATTAATTTGTACAATATTTCTTGAGCACGTTACAGAGATAAGAATTATATTCCGGAAAACATTCAACCAACAAGACAAATGGTGGGTAGCTGACAAGTTTTGAACATTGTTCTATTTTATGACAATATCTGCTTAATGGTCATCATTATCATAGTAGGCATATCTGGATAAGGCTTGAGTACTGAAGTATCAGACCTTCACCAACCAACCAGTTTGAGTCCTGCAATATGCTGACACTGACAGTTCATACATAATAATTCAGCATTGATACTCATCCTAAAATACAAAAAAGTTGTCTGCGTATGATGAATGAAATATTAAAATAGGATTTATCTATAGTAAACATATTCACCTTACAGTTATTACGGCATTGCCAAACAATTATGTCTGTTAAGAATGTTGGATCGTCAATTATTTTTTGAATTTTTTCAGTAAAAGTATTAGTCTTCTTATAAGTAATAAATTTGTTGAGAAAAATATGTAAAAAAATGAGTTGTGAAGATATGGCTACCTAAAGTGGCTAATTTAGCCTGTGTAGGTTCATAACTCCTAAGAAACTGCAATATATTATTAAACTTTGAATAATACAGTAGACAAACTAACCCAGTGTAAAGTACAGTAGAACCTCTTTAATACGGCATGTTTGGGACTTGACGCTTTCCGGATTAAAGCAAATTCCAGACTATGGAGGTTATATATAAAAATACAGGAGGTGTATAAAAATAACATAATTTGCACAACAAAATTTTACTGTATGTATATATTATTTAAACATGGGTTATTTAAACAATAAAAGTACAGGAGAAATATTAAAATGCATTTTTAATTACAGTAGGCCTACATGATGAAATAAATTTGAATACAGTATGAAATACAGTACAGTACTATACTATAGTATTTGTGGTTTTTAGCAACAGCACTGGTAGATGGCTGGAAAAAAGATCTAATATCTACTTGCTTCTTACAACTAGAACACGTTACAATGTTCATTGTGAAGGCAATTCTGTAATTTGAGTCCCTTGCCGTTGATGCCGGATTATAGACAATTCCGGACTATAGAATGCCGGATTAAGGAGGTTTTACTGTAATACTTAAAAAAATGAATTTTTTAAAATGTGTAAACAATTATTTTTCTATAAATGACATTTGTACAAATTTTGAGTTGAAATTAATTCATTTATCTTTGGCTGATGAAGTAGACCAATATTTGTAGCTATTTGGGCCTCTTGCTAGCCTGACGGCTAGCACTCCTCACTTCAATGCAGGAGGTCACGGGTTCAAATCCTGTTGTCCCATAAAAACATTAGAATAATCAATATAAAGTGCCACTGGTGTTGAAATAAATAAAATAAAATATTATATAAAAACTTAATTGCTTGAGTTAATTATAAGTAAGGAAGTTTATACAATATGTGGCTTGGGTCATCGGGGACATTGAGGGGAGATAGAGAGGAGAGAAACACATTGTATGTGTGTTAGTGAGGCTCTTTGCTACTTTTAGTTGCATTTGCGATAAAATCTAGAACTAAATTCCCTGGAGTATGAAA